>CANYCX010656333.1:0-32115 GCA_948193385.1 Breynia disticha f. nivosa
TTTTACATACATGTTTTTATGTTATGATGTTGTTATATAGTTTGTACATTATATGTTGAGACTAATAGTAGATAACTCTGAGATTATCTACAGTTTGTTATGATAGTTATATGATGATATATGAGATCAATATATGTTGATATCTGATGTGGAGGTGTATGCTGATTATTATAAAAATGTGCGTGTGAGCTAGATATTTGTGAAATTGATTTGTAGGTGGATTGCAATACGTTATGGGATATCCATATTATAGCTGTTATATAGCAGTTCTACGTAAAGTATGGACTTGCTGATTAAAGAATAAAGGGCGTATTAGCGTAACACAAAGCTTAATCCATGGATGTGTTAACTAATACGATCGATATTCTGAGAATATAACGGAATAATAAAGTTTGGAATATCCAACCTATTGGTATGAAGTTAATTCACGTAATTTAAAGTTAAGTAAAATGTAACGAAAATAGTAAAGATGTAAACGATAAGAAAAGTTTTTAAATTATACATAATTAACACGATAGTTAGAATAGGATGTTTTAATAACCACCTCTGGCTTGTGTATTTAGTGGTCCACACACATCTGAGTGTATAAGATCCAATAATTCATTAGTTCTCTCTCATTTCTTGTTGAAAGGATACATAGTCATTTTCCCACAAATACACGAGTCGCAAGTGTCTATTGATTCCCAATCAAAATACCCAAGGACTCTATCTTTATTAAGTCTTTGCAAGTGTTTCTTACTTGCATGTCCCGAATGATAATTCCAAAAATAAGAAGGATTCAGTTCATTAGACTTAACCTCCTTGTTCTCCACATTATATATAGGCTCACAACTTGACAAGTCTAAGACATATAAATTATTATTAAGGAATCCACTTCCATAATACATGTTACCATAACAAATAATTATATTGTTATTCTCAATAATAAAAGTAAACTCGTCATTGTCCAAGGCTGAAACTAAAATAATGTTCCTACTCATTGCAAGTACATAAATAGTCCTTTAAATTTATCTCTAGCATCGAAGGGATACATAAAGTATAGTCCTCAATCTCTATGACAACAAATTTATCCCTATTTCAAACTCAAGGATCAACCTTGCCCATTGAAAGCACTCTCTTATTTTATATTTCTTTCATATTGAAACAAATGTGAGACCAACCTCCAATATCCAATACCCACAATGTCAACATAGAGAGATTTATTTCAATAACATGAATATCTGAAGAAGATGTTCTTATAACATCCTTCTTCCATCCCAATAACATTGGATAGTTTTTCTTCCAATGCCCACTCCCTTGGCAATTGTAGTAAATATCTAAAGGAACAAGCAGAAAAAAATTATAGGCTTTTATTGAGGTAAGACCTCTAACATGGGCTTATGGACTTTCTTGGTTTTTCTTACATTTCCCTTCAATGAAGTGGATTGGAAAACCTCCCTAAGCTTTTGTTGAGGTAACACCTCCAACTTATGCTTTGGATTTGTTTTGGTTTATCCTTTCCTACCCTTCATTTTATCCTTTTCAAGGACAGAGCGCGGGGATAATTCAAAGTTAAATTAGTATTGCTCATTTTTCTACACAGAAAATAAAAACAGGGTTAGTGATGAGGTCTTTAAATAAAGAACTCCCACTAAACAATGAATTAATATCCCATTAAATAATTCTCTTTCTAGTGATTTAATAGTGGGACTGAGATCCACTTTTTGCTTTGTCAAATACTAGGTTAATTAGGTAGGAATCCATCAAATCATCTTCCTTAAAATGACTCTCGATTTCTAATAAGACTAGTACTTACATGTTGGAGCACTTCCAATTAATTGCCTAGAGCCAACGCACCGTCAAAGACCTAAGTTAAATCCATACCTACATTTCATGTGCTAACTATAACACTAATTTACTCCCACTCTTGAATGGTGTCATAGAAAAGCACAATCTTAGCCCCACTTCACAAAGAAAATCTTATGTGCTCATCTTTAATGTTCGATGTCTTGATAGGCTATTAAATTAGAGAGGCAATTTGCTTGACTTACTATTTCTGGGATTATTTCATTTTAATTGCAACTTAACATGGAAAATGTAGATTCGACATGTATTTCATTCATTCAATATGTATAGCATGCACATTCTATGTGCATAAATGTAAACGTGCAATCACGGGCCAATAATCCTATAACTAGATCTATACTATAACATAGTATACTCTTCAGGCTTTAAGTCCACCTCCAAATGAACTTTCCATCCTTTTTTGTTGGTCCTCCATGTCTAGACTCCCCTTCCTTCTGGTTTGGGCCTCTATTCTATACAAATTATATTCAAATAAAATTAAGCTATAAAATAGGCTCATCAAACCTTTATAAAACCTTTAATAAAATAGGCTCATAAGGCCTTTACAAACCAAAATCAGGCCCATGAATGCACCATGCAATCCATTCAAAAAACAAGATTTCTAAAACCCATACGGGCCTTAGGCCCACATGCTCAAATAAAATAAAATACAACCCTAAACATGGAAAATCTGTTTAAGTTTTAAGGCCAAACCTTTAAGAGAAATTGTACTTTTGAGCTCCTTAAGTTAAAACCTAGTAATGGTTTGGGCTAAGCCCAATACCATTCATTGAATGAATTTTCTCAAGCCACAGGACAAACACCAACTTATTTTCTACCAAAAATATTATTGATTCAATCTTCTGTTTTATAATTTTACACATATAATAAAAATAAGTGTAAAATCTACATGAATGCATTAAGTATAAAAATATATCTACATGAATGCATTAAGTATAAAAATACATAAAATAAATAAGTATACATGAAATTTCCAAGCTTCCCAAAACTAATGTAGTCCTTAAATTTATCACAAAAATTAATTTACTCTTTAGAATTAAACTAGGTCAACTAGGTCATTAATTTCTTCACTAAGGCACTCAGGGTTTTTGTGCTTAGGCCACTAAAATAAATTATGAACAGTAGAAAAAACATGTAAATTCACGTGTATACACTAAATACAGCCCCTTATCTTTTCATAAAATTAATTTTAGGAATATTTGATTCAAACTACATCAAAATAGTCTTTAAGAATCAAATTATGTACCTAGTTTTGCATTTTATGAAATAAACACATAGCACAATGTAACCGGCCCTTATTTGGATAAAAAAATAAACTTATTTTCTAATTTTTTAAACAAAGTTTACACCAAATAATCAGATCATGCAAAACAACCCACATTTTTTTCCAAAACTAGCTCATAACTTTAGTCATTTATGTGTTAAATCATTAATGGTGACCGCTTTGATACCACTGTTGGATTTTCTATGTGTCTAAAACCTAAAGGCAGTGGAAAAATTCAAGAAAAACACATAGAAACATGTAAGATCACACCATGAACCAAATATATCAACATATATGCCATAAAAGATAAGACTAGTTAATAAAGTCTTAATCTTTAATCTAAAGAATCGATCTTTACCTCTTTCCTTTATGAGTCGTGTATATGGATGAAGAATAAAGGTAAATACAGCCTCGGAATACACCGAGGCTACCTTAAAGACACTGAGAAAGGACCCCAAGTGTTGTCCCTCTACAAAACTACCACACAGATCAAAGGGAAGTGTACTAGCACAAGGGCATATATGATTTCACCTTGTTTTCGGTCAACGGATGAAGGAATCACATTTCTAAAAGCATCGGTTTTTTTGGATGATATGATCAGCTCCTTATTCTCTTATTTTCTTGAAGAGAATATGAAGAAATCAATTTCTTAATTTCTTGTTGGAGAAATTCAGGCAAGGAGAGAGAGGAGCAAGATAAAGTGAAAAACTAGGGTTTTAATTTTAAAATCATGGTTGTATGGACTATTAGAATTAGGATTCTTTTTAAGTTTAAAATCAAATAAAACTCTTCCTAATCCTCTCTTCTTGTTTGGCCAAAAATATGGAGGAATTTGGAATAGATTTGGACTATTTCCTTTACCTTTCTTATCTTCTTACAAAAGAAGATAAAAGCCTTATCCTTATCTCCACATTTTTCTCACCTTTGTTTTGTTAAGACAACATAATCCAACATCATCCAAATGATTTTTGTTGTCTTAAAAACTTGCTCATGTGCTTTCCAAAATTGAACTTTTATCCATTTTAGGCTCAATTACCAAAATTGACCTAAATTGCTGGATCCAGAGCAATGGACGAAATTCAACCTAAGGTGAAATTCCTAAAATATCCTTTTTGTTTATCTTTTGTTTTGGTGTGATCTGTAGGAATACTTAATAATGGTAATGAATTTAAAATTCATAAATCATAGGTGGTCTCTAGTATGACACTATGATAACCTAAAATTAAACAGCTGACTAGCGGTGCCAACAGTCCCTTAACCTCCGATATCATGATTTGCATAAGGGATTTCTCTAACATCCTTATTGAGTGCTAAATCAATTTCTTGATCTCTATGACAAGATTGATAAGTTCAAATTAATGATCCAATCATTCCATTTGGGTGTGGCCACACTCTTTCCAATCTTACCTCTCAAGCGGCCAGTGATATCTTTTCTCATTTTCATGAGAGGGTCAATCCCTTCACTTCAATCATGCTTCTGCTTGTAATCCTTAGCATACCCAATCTGTGGAGCTTAAATTTCTAAAAACAATAATCCCATTTTTTCCCATTTCCAATATTATATCATAATTAGAAGAGAGAGGAAATTAAAATATTTCATAAAAATCCTTGGCCCAAAACAGGTTAAAACACACATGTGGAAGCTGTAAAAAGTTTGGAAAATAAAACCAAACTATATATGCAATATATGTACAATGTATGTACAAAATCATCATTTCAAAAACTGGAAACCCAGAGCCAGACCTTTTGCCAGTATCGTAATCTGCCTCTGATCAACACGACTCCGATCCAAATTCAGCTACTTACAATATGCACAACATTTCAACATTCAAGAAGGTGAGTATACAAATATACTCAGTAAGTGGAAACGAAAATATTGAATAAATGAAGTGTAGGGGAACTACACGAGATCGTGCCGAATGAACACAGGCGCACTCGTATCAACTTCCCAATTGTAACGTCGTGCCAACCTTAACGCGAGTCATGCTCGATCAACACAATTCCAAGTAATACGATCGTGCCACCTTTGAGCACGAGGAGGTGCTCATAATTTGTCCTAGATTAGTCAACATCATGGGGAGTGCTGGTCAGCACGTGGGCGTGCCAAGCTACTGTTTTGACCATTCTGATTTCTGTTTTCATATTCTTTGAGTATTCTTTAAGTGCTTTAGGTCATATACCTTCTCATTATATCATACACAACATGCGTGCACGTAAAATCAACATGCAAACTCATCTAAGAGTTAAATCATAAGAAAGCACATAAATACTCAAATAATCATATCACACTCAACACATATGAAATCTCATCATATAAACCTTCAATTTGAACATACCTGCATTCATAGTTCAGTAAACAAGAATCCAAAATGTTACAATGAATGCCATGCAATGCATATAATAATGTCGAGTGCCCAGGGCTTACATCCATTTTAATCATCGGCATCTCACTGGCATCGGCATCTCACTAGCATCGAGACTCTCTCTTGGCATTGTGAATCTCACGCGGAATATCATCGGCATCTCACCGGCATCGAGAATCTCTCTCGGCATCTCGCATCTCACGCGGAATAATAACAGCCCAGTGTCATACAATCATGCAACACAAATGAATGAATGAATAATGCATTCAAATGGCCAAACAATCTCAAGTATGCTCAATCATAAGCAAATCTCATGCTCACAAGAAATCACATGCTCAACATTCTCCATATATGCTACAACACAATTCTCATGCTTATCAATGTTATATCAACTATATTTTAAGATGATATCAAATAAAACATATAATCCATTCAAGGATACCAAAAATTGATATAATCAAATCATGCTCATACATCAAACAAGGGAGAATCACATCTAGCTTAGTATGTTTCAATCAAACATAAATATGAGCATGTAACATTTGTTCTTATTTTTAAACTTATAAGCTTCTTAAGGTTTTATTCAATTCTTTCTAATAGCTTAATATTATTAAGTATTAAACACTTACGCAAGCACTAATCTATAGTACTTAAGGTTCATAAGTGGAAACCACTTACCTCGAAAAATGTGCAAATTCGCACCTTTTCACACACTCTAATGCCGACTAACGTACGATCCATATTGTCTAGATACTTCTAGACAATCAATCAAACAACCGCATAGGAATTGTTAATCTCTCATTCATTCACTTAAATCCATTCCTAGAACATCCACCAACCCTCTATCAATTTTCCAGCAACCAAACTCAATTCCTAAACCTCATAACACAAATTTTCAGCAAGCTCTCTACAGATTTTGGCTAAAGGAAGAACAATTCTTACCTTAGATGACTTCTTGCTTGACTTTTGCAAGAATTTGATGGGTTTTCTTGCTGAAATCGATGGTTGGAATGTTTCTAGGGCTTTATTCTTCACCTGCTTGCTTAACTTCTCTGTTTTACAAATGAATGAATCAATTAGCATCACTGTTCAATTAATCTCAAAACACACGACCTCGAACACGGGTCGTGCCACAAGTCGTGCCATGAAATCTCAACAAGTGCTTCTGTTCAATCATGCATTAGCTCATTTTTCAATTTATTCAACAAGAGTCGTGTTGATTTCCTAGACGCGAGCACGATCGTGCTCTTCAGCACACATGAGCACGAGGGCGTGCTCATGACCGTTCTCACTGCAATTTTCTGTAAAATGTTCTACACTCAACTGAATCGATCCAATTTGCTTATGTTTTAAGTTATTTTTCATATAACTTAATTCGTATAAATTCCAGGACGTTACACAATCATACTCATATTTGTCAACCTATTACTATCACATTGGGCGTATGTCAAAGTGCACTAGAAATCACAATAAAAGACATTGCGATTTAAGGTCTAAGATCAGATATTTGACATTCCAAGAGACATACTAATTTTAGTATTCTCATCAATGATCGCTCTCCGAATACAATGTCCCATATTGTACCTATGAACTTTGTTAGGTATCTCATATCTGTGACCCGTAGAATATGATCACCTATAAAGCTCATACTAGTGTTAATTCATTTCCATTCTCATAGAAACAAGTTACTAGGGATATTTACAATGTTAATCTCAGAACTTTCAAGTTCTACTATCAAGGTCTTCAACCTTGATACTTCAAGTGTATAATCAACATTCTTGGATATTTTATCATACACAAAGCACAGGTCAACATATGAAATGATAAAACGATATGCGTCATAATTTTGTTAATTTATAATAGAAGGTATATACAATGCATTGGGGCAAGGGCTTACACCAACAAACTAGTCTTTCGAGAAACTTGAAAACTGACAAGTCATTAGGATCAACACCTTTAGGTAAATTATCTTGGACTACATTGCTTTAACTGTTACGAATTCATCTGCAATGTGTTGTTTAAAATAATATGAATAGAATGTTGTCTTTTCCTTCACAGGATATGCATTCTTTATTGAGCCTTCAAGCCTTGCCTTGTTGCAATCGTCTGCTTCAAAGTACGTAAATATTTGAAATTTGTAATAAATTTTTAATCTTACAACTCAAAATAATCATTGAATTTAAATAAGCATAGACTGAGGAAATATGCGTGTCTTTCAAATGGATACATCCATCGATATTGTACAGGTCCAATTAGCACGATCTCATAAGGTAAATGAATAGGGAGATGTTCCATTGAATCAAACAATGACAGAAGAAATATATGTTTAAGCTTGAAAAAAGTCAAGATGATATCTTCTTCTAAAATATTTAAATTAGAAACTATCATGATGGAACTTGTTAGCTCTCTTAAAAAATACAATACCTAGCATAATTTTAGTGAACAAATCAATATGATTCAATCCTATCAAGAAGACAAGCTCATTAAGAGCAGTCTTCCACTTATCCAACAAACACATTTCATAATTATGGCATTGCTTTTCATAATTTGCAACTATGTGAGCAACCTCATCTAAGAACCATATAGATGAAACATAGACCATGTACATGAAACATAGTTCTTAAAAAGAACTACTGTGGAAAAAAAATTGATTATTTAATTGTTGTTAAGCAATCTCCTCCTATTTCTCTACCACTATCAATCTCAATACCATCTTTGAAAATGGGGATTCGACCAAAACATGGTACAAATGGTCTGTGATCCAGTTACACGAGCTAGAAATCAAATGCGTTATTTCTTGAATATGGTATTCAAGAACGATAACTTTTTTCCCTTTTAAGACCTGTTTTTGGTTGAGGAGTAAAAATCTTTTGACTTTTCACTAGACCTAGCAATTCGAGTTGACAGGTCGGGTAAACATGATTAAGAAACCGGTCAGAAAATCAAAGTCAAACCCCACACGTTTAATAAATGGGTTAACAGCTTTACTCATTTAACTAGCACGACTAGATAATGCTGAAAATTTCTAACTCGATGACACACTACAAGACAAAACCCCTTTTCCGACACAATTTTTTTGACAAAAATTTTACATAGGAAAAATTTACGACGAATTTTTCCCGAAAAATAATTTTTGGTGAAATTCGTCAAAAAATTTTTGTTCGTTGGAAAGTTTTAAAGTTTTTTCGATATGATTTTTTCGTAGAATTTCGTAGGAAATTTCCGATGTAATTCGTCGGTCATTTTACTGTAAGAAAAAATATGTTTTTGTAAAATAAATAATTTTTTGTGAAAAAGGTATTTTCCTTTTGACAAATTATTTTTTTTTTAAAAAAAGAGAAATTGCCCATGAAATTTGTCAGAATTTTTTAGCTAATAGAAAAGAATTTTTAGGCAAAAAAATTCATCATTTCCCTCCATAATATTCAAATTTCATATAATTCTAACCAAAAATATTTTTGACGAAATTCGTTCGAAATTTTTTCAATATATACCCACAATCCTCCTCCAATCATCTTAAGATAATTATTCTCTCTCAACTCTATCTTTCTCTAATATATTTTTCTCCATTCATTTATTATCTTATTATTTATTTATATTTATTTCTCTCATTTAAATATTTAATATTCCTTATATTTATTTATCTCTTTTTTATATTTATAATTTAGTCATAATAATAATAATAATAATAATAATAATCATTATTTGATTATTATTATTATTATTTTGATTATTACTTTTATTATTATTATTATTATTATTATTATTATATATAATTGATTATTTGGTATAAGGATTAAATTAGAAGCATTTTATGTTTAGGGACTAAAATGCAATTTGATCCAAAAAGTGCCTATTCACCAAGTCGTGTCTCAAGTTCTATAAATAGAACTCATTCCTCCTTATTTTACACACAATTCAGATTTCTCACTAAACTTTTAGGGAGAAAACTGAGACGCATTTTCTATCTCTAGAATTAGATTGATCAGTTTTTTTGGTGTAGTTTTCAAGGGAAAACTCCATCTGAATCTCGATGTCCTTACTCTTATGGATTCAGATCACTCTGAATGAGGTTACATTACTATTCCGCTGTGCATTAAACAAATTGCAAGGTTAGAAACTATATTCATTTTATTTACACTTAACTATAAGTTAATTAATGTCATATAATATGTAATATTATATTTCTTTCTTAGATGTGAAATTAATCAATTTTAATGTTGAGAGTAATTATGGTATAGTTTTCTAAATTTTTTGGAACTTAAAAAGTCGCGTAAATTTGATTGTACATTGAAGAACCAAATGAATCTAAAAAATAAAGTTCAGAATTTGGTAATTTTGGCCACACCATTGAACTCAGAAGGACAAAACACACAAAATATGTTTATTCTTTGGCCAAAATAGTGCAAGAAGGCGGGGCGTGTTGCCATGCGACTGGGCGTGGCGTTTGTTTAGTAAATCCAACTGCTCAGACGTGCCTATGATTTGCTCAAAATGACGCGTCACTTAGAGTGAGACAACAAAGTGTTTAAGGATTGACCAAAACGACAAGTGACTTAGTCCCAGACGAAGTGTCATTGCAGGCCAACTAACATGCCCTGAATCACCAACCCAAACTCGTGTCTCAACCCACCCCCATCGATTTGCACAGATGCCAATCAGTGCACGCCACATGTCGCTGCATGGTGGCTTGCGATGGCCCACTCCCACACGTATGGCTAGAATGGTTCCCACATGCGGCAACAGGTAGGGGCGCTGGGGAGGTTTCCAGTGGGCAAATTTTTCCAACTTTTTGATTGATTTAATATTTACAATATTCTAGAATTTTTGTCATATTTTTTGAAAATTATTGAAACCCAAAAGTATTTATTGTATTTAAATTTAATTAAAATTTGGTGTTTTAATTAGTTTAAATATATAAATATGTTAAAATAAATTCCAAGAAAATTATATCATGTCTGTAATAAATTTTGGAAATTTATTATGTAATTTGTTTGTATTAACATTTTTCTATGTATGTTATAGAAAATGGAGATCATTGAATTAATCACAAAAGAGGTCCATGATGTTCATGAGATCGAATTTCTGAATTCTCTCGAGAAAGTTTGAAATAGAAAGGATTTCCACCTTTAGTCTAAGATGACATAATTGGTTTTATGGATTGATTTTATAAAATCAATTGTGAAATCCAAAAATTAGTGTGGAAAGGAGGATTTCAGTTGGGATATGATCAAAATAAGATGTTAGAAGTTGCAAAATGTATTTTTTGAGAAAAACATTTTACAAAGTTTTAGTTTGGAGGGATTCTAGAATATGTTCATAATGTGTACTGAGTACTTTGAAATGATCCAATAAAATACACATATATGGACCATTGCTTATTTTTGTGACAAACATGGCTAGAAAAGGAACGACATTTAGTGATTTTCCTAAATGATCGTGCTATTAGATAATCGTATCTTGAGAAAAAGGATTTCTACGAAGAATCTTTGCCTGACTTCTTTGGGTATAGGTTTACCTAGTACATGCTTACATCCTTTAAGAAAATTAATGTGATTAATTTAGAGTGAGGAGGAGGTTATGTAGGGGTAATAAAAAGGATCATATAATGATGTATCACAATAGTGTTTGTAATAATTGAGTTCTTATGTGTTGGGTATAAGAGTTGTAAAATTGTATTAGTTATGATTTTATTAAATGTAATAATTATGTTTTTTAACTAATTATTGATGGGTATATGATTTTATAGATTATGTTCGTAGTTAAATCATATCATTTATAGCTATTGCAATTTTTTGTGTTTGTTATAAAGTAGAATTTATTATTTATGATTGATGTTTTGTTAGATTACTATTTTAGCAACATAAAATTGTGGCATCTTAACATGTGGTTTTGAAGCTCATTTTATGCTAGTTTATTGATTTAATGAGACAAATAGAGTAAATAATAGATTAGTATAATTTGTTTTTCCATAGAGTTATAACATAATGACTGCTTCAAAGGCAATAGTTGTCGAGTTGAACAAGGACTTGAAATTGAATGGTAAGAACTATGAAGTTTGGTCCATGAAAATTCAATGTCTTGGAAGAGCAAGACGTCCTTAGTCCCACATTAGAGACTATGGATATTCCTCCGACAGGGAATGAACCAAGTGATGTGAGGGCATTTAACACCTATCAAATGTGGAAAAAGAGGAGTTCTTCTACAAGAATCATTATACTTAGTGCTATGGATGATGACCTTATTAAGCAATTTTGTAACTTTGAGAACACTATGGAATTGTGGGATGCTCTAAAGGAGAAATTTGGTGGAATAAGTTTAACCAAATTGTGTTCTTTGACTGTTAAGTTTGATACTTACAAGAAAAGGCCTGATCATACAATGAAACACCATTTACATGAAATGGAAAATATGATCTTAGCGCTGCATGACTGTCGTCAAGTACTTAATGAGGAGCAAAAAATTCAAGTTGTTATCCATTATCTACCAAATGGATAAGATCATCTGAAACTCCATCTTATTCATTCTCCTGAAACCAGATTGTTTGATGATGCGGTACGTCATCTAGAACTTGAAGAAGATTGCTTGGCCGTAGTGAATGTGAGGTCGAAAGTGAACTTTGCAAATTCAAGCTCATGTAAATAATTTTAGAAAAGGAAGGATAAAAAGAAATCCTCCAAGAATAAGGTAGAGGAGAAGTCTCTCCAAGTGAATGCTAGAGCTCCCATGAAGAAGGGAAAGAGAAAGTTGAATCTTCAAAAGGTTCGATGTTATAACTGTCGAAACAAAGGGCATTTGTTAGGGATTGTAAATGGCCTAAGGATATGGTACATGATTCAATATTGAGTATGAATTATGATTATGTATCGTGTAATGTTTTCCTAGTGGAAACCAATTCAATTTGGGTGATTCATTCAGGAGCCACCGACCATGTAACGAAGGAGCATAAGTCCTTCCTTGAATTTTGTCCTATTCCTAGAGGAACTAAGTGGATTTACGTGGGAAACAATGATAGAGAGGAAATTCCTGGAATTGGCACGTGCAAGCTAGTTCTAGATAGTAGGAGATCACTCTTAGTAAAAGAAGTACTTTACGCTCCTAGAATTTGATAAAATTTAATCTCTATAATAGCATTAATGGAACTTGGATGTAAAATGTGTTTTGTGGATAAAAATTTAACTTTTCATGAATAATGTATACATTGGTTGTGGATATTTATTAAATATTTTTATTGTAATAAGTTTGAGTCATAATATTTCTAGTTTTTCCCATGTTGCATCTACTTCTAATGCGTTAGAACTTGACTAGAAATTATGGCATGCGAAACTTAGTCATATTGGTAAGACTAGTTTAGAATGATTAGCCAAAACAAGATTGCTTGGTGATCTTAAGAGTATATAATTATTTACTTATGAACATTGTTTACAAGGAAAATTAAGTAGGAAACCATTTGTTAAAGCAACTAAATCCCCATTTCCATTATAATTAATTCATTCAAATATATATGGTTCGATGAATGTCAGGGCTAGACATGGGGCTTCATCACGTTTATAGATCACTATACGATTATACTAGGTATGGTTTTGTCTATTTAATCTGACATAAATTTGATGCAGTAGAATGTTTTAGGAAATTTATGAATTTAGTTTAGAATCAATAAGATAGAAAGATCAAAGCACTAAGAACCAATAGAAGAAGAGATCACCTTTCGGATGTGTTTAATTTTTTGTGTGATGAAAAGGGAATTGAAAACCAATAACACCGCAACAAAACGGTGTTGCGAAATGCCAAAATCAAACTCTTCTTAAGATGGTAAGATCTATGATGGAAGAAGTTAAATTGCCCGTCTCCTTTTGAGGGGATGCGCATTTAAGTGCTGCCTATGTTCTCAATCGTGTTCCCTCTAAGTCTGTCACTACAGTGCCATATGGGTTATGGATGAATCGTAAGTCTAATTTGAGCTATTTAAGGCCTTGGGGTTGTACTACATACGTGCATACGACTTCATCAAATTCGATAGCTAGGACAAAAGGGAAGAAAGTGTATCTTCATATGATATCCAACATCTCTAAAGGACATGTTCTTATAGGGGTGGATGACAATATCCAAATTAGTGAATTTGAGTAATGTGATGTTATTTTTATTGAGACTAAATTCTAAAATTTGGTGAAGTAGGATCTAATTTCACTTTATTTGAGATCAATGAATCAGAAATTCCTGAATCACTTAATTCGTGTAGGAGAAATAAAGGTAATAGTACGAATCCTTCACGAGATACAGATTATAGTGATCTAGGACTTGAGTTGAGTGGTAGTCATATTCAAAATTCAAGCGACAGTATGGAGTTGATCCTAGTAGGAGTAATTTGAATGACAACATGGATGTTATTCTAGTGAGAGTCATAAGAATGTTGATATTAATTTTAGTCAAATCCCGAATCTTGATGAATATAAAAGACATGTTTATCAAGAAGTCAACCTACTAAGAAGATTGAAAAGGAAGAAGGCTCCAATGCATCGCTATGCGATCAATAGTGAAACCAATGTGAGTCATGTATTTTCTATCTTGGCTCAAATTGACGATATGTCTATTGCTTTGGATGATATTATGAATTCTCCAAGTAATGATGAATGGATTAATGCAATGGAAAATGAGATGAATTTCATGAGGAAGAATTGAGTTTGGAAACTTCCGGATATTCCTGAAGGTATAAAGCCTATTGGAAACAAGTGTGTCCATACTAAAAAACGTGATGCCGAGGCAAAACCAATTCATCCTAAGAGTCATTTGGTAGTGAAAGTGTTCATGCAACAAGAGAGAATTGATTACACTAAAACTTTTTCTCCTGTTGTAAGTTTTAAGTTTATTAGGATGATTCTGGCTTTAGTGGCTGGTTTGGATTTAGAATGACATCAAATGGATGTAAAGACTGCATTCATTAATAGTGAGTTAAAGGAAGAAATCTATATAGTTCAACTAGAAGGTTTCATACTTCAAGGTAGTGAACACAAGGTTTGTAAGTTGATAAAATCAATTTATGGACTAAAGCAGTCTTTGAGACAGTGGTACTTTAAGTTCCATAAGGCAATTATCTCTTTCAAATTCAAGGTCATTGATGAGGACACATGTGTCCACATTAAGCGTGGACATGGAAACAAATTTGTCATTTTAACATTATACATAGACGATATATTGTTAACAAGTAATGACATTTCATTTCTAAATGAAGTTAACACTTGGTTGCCTTGTAATGAGGTCTAATCCTAACTATCGATCTATGCACAAGTGCACGCAATCAAGTAATATAGGAGAGTAGAAACTAGACCCAAATATCAAACCTTAAGGAATAAGCTACCATGTACGTTTTCATTACATATTAGAAGTCCAATTAGATTGAAAAGTTGATTTTTAACTAATCCTAAAGCTAAGTAAATTTAAATGCAACTAATCTAAAATACGAATAAACTAAATGTGATTAAACGAATTCAAAGCAATGAAAGTGTAATTAAAAAAGCACAAAAGCGGATTAAATGAAAGAAATAAACAAAGCAATGAACTAAAGCATCAAAATAGAATTTGCATTAATTTAAAATGTAAACTAAACATCATTCGAACAAAATAAATTCAACATCACAAAATATTAACTAAACTAAACAATGACTCATTCAAAACATCAAAAACTTAATGCAATAGTAATAAATATAAAAACTCAATCTAAGAACAATCAAATCATAAAGTAAATTTGGATTGAATCTAAAAAAGTGTTGAAAATGTAAGTTGAAAATGTAAATAAAGTGTTGTAAATGTAAAGGAACTCCAATCCTAAGCAATACCCAATTGAATATATGCAATAAATCATAAATGGAAGTTAGAAAGTGATTAAAAAGAGAATCGAAATGCAGGAAACGTAAAGGAAATGAGATCAAAATTAAACTAAAGGTGTGGGAATGAAATCTAAACTAAAGAGCATGGAACATAATATAAAGAACACTAATGTACTACCTAAAAACTAGACTAATGATGAAGAACTCCTAAGAACTAGCTCTCGACTCCTCTTACTTTCAAACCCTTGAAAAACTCTTTATGCAAAACGAACAGTTCTTTTGCTCGACACGAGCATGCTAAATTCAACACAGGCCATGCTCAGTGTTTTAATTAAATAGCCTAATGTAAGCACATCCAGTACATACCTCGTGCTGAAAATAAATCAGCAAGGTCCCGTGTTGATGAGCACGAGCATGTGTTGTGCCCAAATACTCGGCAAGATGGGTCTGCTCTCACAGATAGGTCATGCATGGAACTATGGTCGTGACATGTGAACAAAAAAACTTATGCTGAGTCAGCACACCGAGCGTGTTGTGTTGTTCATGTCTATTTCTCTCCCGATTTGTTGCAAACCTGTCAATATATCTGCCTCAAATATTAATCAATATAGATTATCGAGTGAAGAATCAAAATCATATGAAAATAGTCGATAATCTATAAAGATATGAACTATTTCACATGAAAGCATCACATTCAAAATAAATGAAGTTTTTTTATTAATTACAATTTTAAATGCGATATTTAGGGAAAATTTAGCTAAGTTGGAAACATACTCATATTGTTCGTGCATCATCTTCTATTTTTTGAAATGAAAGATTAAGGTGAAGTTCATTGTATTTTTGGGATTAAGATCACAAGAGATTGATCTAACAAATTATTGACTCTCTCGCAAGAGACGTATATCAACAAGATTCTTGAACGATTCTATATGAGTAATTGTAATCCTATTTCAACCCCGATCGTACAATGTGATTATGTTGATGCTAATATGGTACTGAAGAGTTCATGGGAAGTAGAAAAGATGAGGAAAGTTCCTTATAAGAGTGCTGCAGGTAGTATTATGTATGTTATACTATGCATAATACCAGATATCGCATTTGTGATTGGAATGGTAAATAGATATTAATCTAATTTGTGTTTAGACATTGGGAGGGAGTTAATAGAATCTTATAGCATTTGAAAGGAACCTCAAGTTATGCATTATGTTATCAAGGAATGGACTTGTAGTTACTTGGTTACAAAGATGATAATCATGGAAAAGATAAAAACAGGAGAAAGTCTACATCTAGATATGTGTTCATTTTTGGTAGCGGGGAAATTTCTTAATGTATCAAGAATCAAACATGTTATGTTTTATCGACGATGGAAGCTGAGTATGTGGCATCATATGCAGCAACATACGAAGTACTTTGGCTAAAACACTTCTTAGATCATTTGGATCTAATGCCAATGGATAAAGAAGTTACAATATTTTCTGATAACACTACAATGATAGGTTCATCCAAAATTCCAAAGTATCATGGAAAGAATAAGAACATCGATATAAACTATCATTTCGTGAAAGACAAAGTTGCACAATGAGAGATAATTTTGATGTATCTTCCTTTGTATGACATGATCGTCGATTCATTAACTAAACCAATAGCTCCTAAAATTTATAGACAACATGTATAAGCTATGGGTTTACTGAAATTTTAGTTGTAATATAATATTTTGAATACTTATTTTCATATATTTTGATAAGAATGAAGTATCTTATCAAGTGTTAGTTGCACAACACTATTAAGTACACTGAAGACATACATAATACTACCTGTAGCACTCTTATAAGGAACTTTATAAATTAGAATTTAAAAATTCAAGTACTATTGAGAAACTAGTATTTAATTTCTGTCTAATACCAGAAACGTAGTCCTATAGAAGGCAAAGAGTGGACTAAGGAAAGGTGTTAAGTACACTGAAGACAGAAGCTTTTGTATGATGTAATTAAACATGCATTCATTGGTTGAGAATACATCACAACACTATTAAGTATTGTGAGTAAATCGACAATGGAATGGAAAAATGTAAAGTGAAATTGATCTCAATTTTCCTTATGTGAGCCCAGTAGTGATCAAGTGGATCTCTACATGTTCCCTTCTTACTTTGACATTATTTTGAAGCATAAGTCAAAGAATTTAATTTGATAAATTGTACAAATAGGCTGCACTAGTAACATGTGGGCATATGTTAACTTTTTGGTTAGGTGTTATTACATATGGTGGATCATTAATCGATAAGTAATGACTATTTCTAAAAATTACAATTCCTTGGGAAAAATTATAATTAGTTTTACGACAAGGTTTTGTGAGTCAAAATGAGTCGAAAACAGTAATATTAGGAAAGTAATTTGGGGAAAAATATCATTTAACCGAGATAGAAAGTGGTGAATATTTTTCTATTATATTTGAGCTTCTTAACCACCAGAATCACATTTCGTTGAGTGCACACCTACGCCACATCGAAGTGAGAAAAGATGATCCCTTAGAGATACAAAATTTGCAATCGTTATGTGCAAATAGGAGATGAAAGAATAATTAAGTCTATCAATGACATTGATAATTAAGTTTAGGAATATAATTATTGGTTATTTGGGAAAAGGATTAAATTAGAAACATTTATGTTCGAGGACTAAAATGCAGTTTGACCCAAAAGGTGCCTCAAGTTCTATAAGTAGAACTCATTCCTCCTTATTTCACACAAACTATTCAGATTTCTTAGTAAAATTTTAGAGAGAAAAGTGAGACACATTTTCTCTCTCTAGAATTAGGTTGATCGATTTTTACCAATGTAGTTTTCAGGGGAAAAAATCCATCTGAGTCTCGACGTCCTTATGCCTGTGGATTTGGAGCACTCTCAACAAGGTTACATTATTATTCCGTTGTGCATTAAACAGATTACAAGGTTCCTATTCATTTTATTTACGAATAATTATAAGTTAATTAATGTCATATAATATGTGATACTATATTTCCTTTTGTTATGGATTGTATCTCACTAAATGTCTATCCAGATACAAGCCACTCATTGAAAAACATACAAATACAATATCTCATTAAAGAATTATCTACAAACATGGTACTCATTGAACTACGGTACATCTCCTTTTCACATATTGAATGTTGAATTCAATAGAAGAAATTAAGAAAAATTGTAACATCAAATGATGCACACTTTCACCTTCTATAAATAGAGGTCTTGTTCTTCATCCAAGGTACGCTCTAATACATTGTTATTACTCTGCTAAAACTATTACCCTCTTTCCATTTACTGACTTAAGCATCAGAGTGCAATTGGAGGATAAAACCCTCGGCTCTCTGATTTTTGTTATTTTTTGCAGATTATATTCAAAGAGAGCCAATTTATTTTCTCAGACAACAACAATTGCTGTTATGTGTGGGAAATCTTCAGAACAAAAAGTCGTGGTAGTCTACTTAATCTTTCATAAGATGGTACAAACACATTCTTGAATGGGAAGCCATAAAAAAGGGACTCAAGAGGTGAATCGATGTGCAAATCCTAATGAAGTAAGAACCTCTAAGGTTCCCACTATCCTAGCTGCTACAATACCCTAGGAGGAATTTGTAGTATTGAAAAGCCAGTATGAAGAGACCCAAAAGCTCTTACGTCAACTTTTGGAGGCGAGAGCAGCAACTCCTCAAATGAATCTGCGACAACTGAATCCAACTGGTACTATTGAAGAGCAAAGAATGCATATGGGAGCCAAGCCCATATTCGAAAAGAATGAATAGTTTCAGTTGAAGGCGGGAAGCACTTTCATAGTGAGAGGCATGATATTGCTTGAATAGAATGAAGGACTCTTCCCTAAAAGCAACCAATATACCAAGAAGTGGTAGAGAGCTCTCACAAACGAGTAAAGGCAATAAAGCAAGGAGAACGTCTGACGTTCATCACCAAAGAAATCAGTAGGGTGAGAAAGATTGTGGAGAATATCCTTGTTGACAAGAAGCTTGAGGAAAAAAATGAAGAATCAAGCAACACCAATTTCCCTTTCACCAAGGAAATAATGGAAGAGTCACTTCCATCAAAGTTCAAAATGCCTAAATTGCATTTTTTTCATAAGAAAAGAAGATCCTCATAAGCATATGCAGAACTACGAGGCCATAACGTTGCTACACAATGGAAAGACACAATAATTTGCAGGGCTTTTTTAATCACATTGAAAGATGCAGCACATGATTGGTTTAACAAATTAGATGAAGCTTCAGTGACTTCCTCTGCACAGTTAAAGAAGATATTCGTCAACACGTTTATAATCAAGATAGGACGCCACTTATTTGCTAAGTGTTAAGTAGGAAGAGAAAGAGTCTCTACAGTAATACATTGATAGATTTTGAAATGCAACACTAGAGATAAGGGAGTTGCAACCTGATGTAGCAGTTGCGATCATGTTGTAAGAAACAACATCAACAGATTTACAGAAGGCATTGTCACTTGGGCAGGCTAAGTGTGAAACTCAAATTTTAAATTCATTTTTCCCAATAATCCATATAATATGTATAAAATATAGATAGACAAGAGAAGAGAGAGAAAGATATAAAAATTATGCATTTCATGAACACTCTGCCCAAATCCTTTTTATACAAAAGTAGAAGTAGTAAATAGTTTGGAAAAACAAAACCCAAACTTAAATGCATATATTTACATATTCTATACAAACATGTACAACTGTACATCCCAAAATCATATACACAAGCTGAAGAAAAACTAAAACTGGAGCACCACCTTAGACTATATCACAAAAGTAGCAAGATCACCTCAGCTCCAAATCCTAAAGAAGCTACTTACGATTTGCACATCATTAAAACAATCAAATAGGGTGAGTATATAAAGATACTCAGTAATTGATAAACATTTTTCTGTAAAAATGAAGTGCAGGGGAATTTTGTCATGAACACGGAGTCGTGCCTCTCAAAACACAGGTCGTGCTTAATATCTATTCTCCAATTGACACAGGTCATGCCCTGTAGAGCACGAAGACGTCCTCATCATAATTTCCAAATTCATCTTCAGCACAGGACGTGTTATACCATTTGATCTCCAACACGAGGACGTGCTATTCAGCACATAGGCGTGCTGAGCTTCTATTTTGCATATTATGTTTTGGTTCATAATTCAATTTCCAGCAAACAAGTTCTTTTAAGTATTATGCATCTCCAGCATACTTCACAGACCACATGTACAGTGTTTAAGCGTCAAAACACGCATAACATAATCTTGATTGCATCATAGGCATAATAATCATATGAACCAAAACTTACCAAAATCACTTTTCACATAACATACTCAAACATCTCATAATCAATCAATCCAGCATTCATAAATCACAAAGCCATGATCAAACATGCTAATTATGAATGCCAAATCCAATGCACATGAATGACTATGCAATCACATGCAAATTCCTTGAGGTCTTATTTTCTCTTCTCTTTTATTTTTCTTTATCCTTGGTCCCAGACTGGCATCAGAAATTCATCTGGAATAATCATCGATCCCAGACCGGCATCGAACCCAGTTCGATATTGAGCCCAGCTCAAAATAATCCTCAAGCCCAACCTAGGATATCGGCCCAGAGTCACACAATCAAGCAACACAATGAATGAACAATGCATTCAATGGCCAAATCTTAATCTCATATAAGTATGCTCATCAAAGTCACAAAGCAATCACATACTTTTTAATAATCAACTAGACATCAACCAAATATCAACATGATGTCAAACAAGGCATATAGCCCAAAAGAGCATACCAAATCATCATCATATAAATCTCAATATCACCTCATCATGCTCATAATAAGCAAAGTAAGCAAGAATCATAGCAAGTTTTTCATGTTTCTGTCAAACATAAAATACTTATGGGTATTTCTTCACTTTTCTCATTATTAAGCTTTTAAGCTTATAATTCTTTCATTTAAGTTTCTTAAAAACTTATAGAGCTTACTTAACAATAACAAGTGTATAAACACTTATAAATTCAAATTCACATTATGTAAGTAAGCAAAAGATCACTTACAAGTTATGTACGTAAGCGAAGTGTCACTAACCTCGACTAATATGCGAAGTCGGCGTCAGGCGCTAACTTCGACCCGAATCACGTCTAGATCCTCCTAGATAAAAACAAGCATATGGAGACTGTTATTCACTTAGCTATACTCTGAATTCAGATTCAAGTCATCAATTACAGCCTCCTATTTTCTATTCTTACTTCACAGTAACCATTTCCTATGAACTCAAATCTCCTAAGTTCATTCTTATCATTTTCCAATGGTCTAAAGTATTCTCAATAAGTTAACAACTCTTAATTAATTATCTACTATGCTTCCATCAACAAAATTCAAATCCTAACCATCAGATCACAACCTCACAGTATTTTTAAACACATATCTTTAAAACAAGCAAGAAACTTACCTTAGTTGAACTTAGGATTGATTTGTGCAAGAAATCAAGTTTCTTCTTACTGGAAATCACCTCCTCAACTGTTCTAGAGTTTCCACAATTCACCTGATTACTTGTTTCAGTGTTTTGCTCTGTTTGTAAAATGATTCAGTAAGCAATCAATGTTGTTCAATAAATCCCAATCAACACGACCTCAAGCATGGATCATGCTCGTGCTGTGCATTCTCAGCACACGTTTTGTTCAATTGTGCACGATCTCGTTCTGTAATAAATTAGACACGAGCGCGTGCCAAATTTCCGATTCGATCCCGTGATGAGCATGATGTCATACTGAACCTCAGCTATGAGTACGAAGCCGTGCTCTCAGACCGTGCTGCCTACTATTTTTTTTTGAATTTTTCCTAAATTGATCCGATTCGATCCCGTTTTAAGATATTTTTCATTTATTTTAATTCCTATAATTTCCAGGATGTTACACTAAATAGATATGTTGAGAATAGTGGGATCCTCTAGAGAAGAAAGAGACAATAAGAGGAAAGATCGAATGGAGGATTCCTTAAAGAAGAAGGATAAATGGGTGATAGAATTTATCAGATATACAAAGCCAAACTTTGAAACTTATATGCCCTTAAACAAATCTCGTGCAGACATTTTGACGTCCATACAACAGACTTGACTCATTCATTTTCCTCCATTGATAGAGAAGACAATGGGAAAAGACATAAGTTCATATTGTGATATCCATAGAGTGTATGGACACCTTACTGAGAGATGTCGAGATTTGATGAACCAGACTGAAGTCTTATTCAGGGAAGGAAAACTTCAAAATGTTGAAGTTAGAGTAGATAATTCCAATAGTCACAAGGATAATGAACCACCATTAGAATAAACATGTATCATGTTGTAATCTCATTAAAGATAAATAAATATAAACATTTTTTTAAGTCTTAAGGCCAAAATACTGTGAATTCTTTTTTTATTGCATCAATCCTATGAATCATTGTATAAGTATAAGACCCTATAAGGCATCACCAATAGAAGTGGATAAATAGACCTATTCTAAGAACATTTAAAACTATAGGATCCACTATCGCTAAAGAAGGAAGGCAAGTAGAAATCCTTGAGCTTTCTGAGATGTAAGTAGAAACTCAAGGCCTTCTCAAAATTGTATCAAGGCAAGTAAAAATTCTCTGACCAGGGACTTATTTAAATCAAGTAGAAATCTTGGGCTTTGAACTTGTCAAAAGCAATAATCAAGTAGAACTCTTTGACTCTGGACTTGTCAAAATGAAGAAAGATAAGTAGAAATCCTTGAGCTTACTAAGATGAAAGTAGAAACTCAGGGACTTGTCAAATTCGTACTAGGCAAGTAATAATCCTCTAATCAGGGGCTTGTTTAAATCAAGTTGAAATCTCTGGCTTTAGACTTATCAAAATGATAAAAGACAAGTAGAAATCCTTTAGCTTGCAAAGATTCAAGTATAAACTCAGGGATTTGTCAAATTCGCACCAAGGCAAGTAGAAATCTTCTGATTAGGGACTTATTTAATTAAGTGAAAAGATCTGGTTTTAAAATTTTCTTAATGAAGGAACAAGTAGAAATTCTCTGATCAAGGACTTGTTTAATCAAGTAGAAATCTTTGGGTTTGGACTTGTTTTAATCAAGGAAGAAGTTAAAATCCTCTGATCAGGGACTTGCTTAAATCAAGTAGAAATCTTTGACTTTAGACTTGTAATACTGAAAGGAGGCAAGTAGACATCCAAGAGTTTGTCAAAGAGCAAGTAAAAACTCTTGGACTTGTAGAATCAAAGAAATACAAAAGAGAAGTAGAAATCTAGGGGGTTTGCCATCATCTGTTGATGCAAGTCGAAACTCTCTGGACTTGTCAAATTAATGAAGGGCAAAGAGAACAAGTAGAAATCTTTGAGCTTGTTAAGATGCATGTAGAAACTCTAGGACTTGTCAAAATAAAGAAACAAGTAAAAATTCTGGAGCTTGCCTTGAAGCAAATATAAATTCTGGAACTTGTTAAAATCATCCCAAAAGGAAAACACGCAGTGGATTGCCCATACTATTCCATCGCTAATTCTAAAAATCGTTAAACTTGTCATTACATGTAGAAGTCTTGGGACTCAGATCAGTAAAACACTTCAATATACAAGTGACTTCCAATTTAATAATGGAAGCACTAGTGGAAGAAAAATGAAGACACCATTTTGAAAGTTAGTGAATGTCTTACCTAATGGAATGAGGAGTAGAAAGAGTCATAATAAAAATGAGTACTTTAAGCTGCTCTAACTGCTTCGTGACAAAAATGCTTGCAAAAGCAAGGGCAACATAGTTGAAGAATAATTTCTTAGCCTAAATCAAACTTAACATGACTCGCAAGACTAAGTAATGCTTCTTGAAGAATAAATGTCATCTTTTGAAGTCTCACGCACAAAGGCTCAATATCCTATAGTGTTAATTTCTATCAAAAGAATACGAGAAACAATCTTTGATGCATCAAAGTCTCCCTAAATGAAGGGTCTCCTAATGTAGCAAAGTGTATGTTGTAGAACTACGCTTCTCCATTACCTTCTTAGAGTTGCTCCAAACCAAAACTCCATAAAAAAATATATATTCACTAGAATAAAACTAAAAGAAATAATTTTACCTCTCAATAACATCACCAAGTCACTTCAACGAAAGGAATTAGCATATGCAATTCGTTCGCCATTCAACAAAGGTTCTCCAGAGTGCAGCTTATATACACTAGCTGGCAGAATTGCGTGAGGATGAATCTCCTTTCAAGACTAAGGTTCTCTAGAGTGCACTCTATTAGCATTAGCCAACAGAACTGCATGAGGACGAACCTCCTTTGAAGATTAAGATTCTTGGAAGTGTAAACTATGTGCACTAGCCGGCAGAATTGCGTGAGGACGAATTCCCTTTAAAGACTAAGGTTATTCAGAGTGCAGCCTATGTACACCATCCAACAAAACTGTGTGAGGACGAATCACCTTTGAAGACTAAGGTTCTCCGGAGTGCAACCAATGTACACTAGGCTGTATAACCATATGAAGAAAATCGAACCACTACAAAGAGAATAGCCCATCATCAACGATATAAGAATATTGCACTACTGCAAGAAGAAGACATAAATTGGTAAAGTATATGGAATCTTCATCATGGAAGAGAGTTGGTGAAAAAAAATTAGAACCACCACTATAGAAGAGAGTTGGCAACGAAAAAATGACGGTAGAAATTGTCGCTGAAAAAAACCGCTAACGACGGTAAAAAATACTGTGGAAGATGAATAACAGCTCAAGAAGAATAACCTTTAAAGAAGAAAACTGTTGAAGAAGAAATAAATAAGCTTTGGCGACGATAAATCTTTGGCGAAAAAATAGCATTTGGAGAAGAAACAACCTTTGGCGAAGAAACAACATTTGGTAAAGAAACAACCATTGCCGAAGAAATAACCATGAAAAATTCAACCAATACCAAAAATTGATTAAGGATTGAAGACCAAGAAAATTTTACATACCTTAAACTGAAGAAATCACCAAGAACTTCAAAGAAAACTTATAAAAACTCAAAGTATGAGAAAAATATACTGTAAACACAATTTTCACCATCATAAGACTACATGTGAAAAGATGAACAAAGATGACACAAAAAAAAGGAAAAGAAAGCATTGAACACGCCATTGAAATAAGAAGATGATTCAAGGCAAAAAGCAACTAACCATGCTTTGATAGTGCCATGAAAAATAAAGAAACAAAAACAAGTGAATAATTTAAGGCATCATGCAACAAACTATAAAAGCATTGAATCTTGGATTTCATGTATTCATGGAACTTTTATTATTCAATTTTTGGATGATGCACGTTGGATACTCGATTGAGAATCAACAATCATATTTTTTTTAAAAAAAAAAGAAGGGAAGAAGAAGCTGTCCACGCATTAATTACAAGTGAAAGACACATTAATTACAAGCTGCCATGCAAACATCATATACTCTTCATCATGCAAAACAAATAAGGAGTCAACATGAAGAAATAAGACATCCTATGAACATTTACTAACCCTGCAAAAAGAAATACTCGTGAAGTCGACTCAAGAGAATATGTGTACCTACGTGACACGCGAGTTTGTTCGAAAGTGAGAAAAAAAAAACAGAAAGAGAATAAATAACTCTTCTCATCATATATAAAGATTCAGAAAGTGAGAAAAAATACTACTCATATTATATTTAAGATTGAGATCATTATTTTATCTGAATTGTATTTATATCAAAATCATAATTTGGATTAAAAAAAGAGATCGAGAAAGAGGCCCAACAATTAAAATGAGACAGACTTTTTTTAACACATTGGGCTTGACAAATTCCGGCAAAACATCTAAATAACATAAATTTTAATCCGAGATGAGTTATGCTGCCCAAAAAATTAGATAATTAGGTAAACAATGACGTTTTGAGTTTGAAATTATAGGAATGTCAGTATATTTTTGTTCATTTTCTTGTCAAATTCTAGTTCATCAATAGTATGAATGTCTGATTTCTTATTTTAAAAATGCAAAAATGTCACTTTTTTATTCTCTCAAAAAATGAACAATAATGAACACTAAACACATAACCTGCCATTTTTACAATTGTAAACTCAAAATCGAGCATTCATACTGTGGAGCTCATTTTTCAAATCCTTTTAATCTGATAAGCAATAATATTTGATAATAATAATAATACCATAATGGAATCAGAGTAAATAAAAGGAAAATAGGAAGAGAGAGAAAATGAAAAAACATTTTATTAACAACTCGGGCCCCAAAATAGTCGTAACATAAAATATTTTACTGCGGAAAACGGATATAAGTTTGAAAATATTCAAACTCAAAATAAAACTTTTCTACAAAACATGTACAAATATGTAGAGTGTAAAAAATGGAAGCACACAAAACAGAATAATGGAGCTCGACTTCTGACAACTGCAACTCTGACAAAAGATCACCTCAGCTCTGATCTAGTTGTAGCTATCTGCGTCCTGTGCATCATTTAGACACACAAGCTATAACACCCCAAAATTTCGTAAAAATATCGTATTTAAATTAAATATTAAAATAATATACGAATAAAATATTCGCGAATTATTTTAATTAATAATTTGGTGAAGAGTATAAAATTTTTTATGAATTAAAAATCAGAAATATTTAAGTCGATTGTGAAAACGACGAAAAAATATATTAATACGAATGGAGGATTAATTAAATTCTTCGTGTTCATTTAAATAAATAATTGATAAGAAATAAATAACGAAAAGATTAAGACAATGTTATTAAGATTATAAATTTTGAGAATTTTGAAATCGGGAAATTATTTTAAGTCGAAGTAAAATAAATTACGAAGCGAAATGGACTCAAGACGAAAGAATAAACTTTCTTTCCACCCATCAAGCCACTCACCCGACAAACTATCTCTTTTCCCTCATTTTATGCATGTGTCCCCCTCTCACATCCTCTCTTTCTCCTTTCTTTCTTTCTTCTTCCAACGACCATCATCTCTCTCTCTTTCAAAAATCTCTTCTTCAACCTTCAATTCGTTTTTCATGGCAAGAACTTGGAGTTTAGGAGTTTAAGGAACCATTGAAGAGCTTTTATTTGGTAAGATTTCTTAAGTATATTTTGAGTTCCCGTTTTAATTTCAAGTTTAAGTTCAAAAGGTCATAATTCTTAGATTTGAGCTCCAATTTGTGTAAGAATTGGTTCTTTGGAAAGCTTAGTATGTGTACTAAGCATTGGTAACAAGTTTTAGAGTTAATTCAAGGTATAGATACTTGAAAATTGTGTTTTAAGTTGGATGGTTCAAAAAGACGGGATTCAAAATTGTGCCTCTAAGTATGTGTTCAAGAAATGTTGCTTAATTGAGCTTCTATGAGTCTTAATAAGGAGTGAGTATGAATTTATTTAGTATGATGCTAAGAGATTTGGGAGGGAAAAATGAGACATTAGAAATTCTTGGGAATTTAATGAATAAAAATGAATTATAGAGGAAAAGAGAGAAGATGTAAGAAAGATTAAGAACATAGTTTAGTTATTGAAATTCATAATTTAAAAATATGTATTTAATATGAAATTCGTAAATTGTTCTTTAGGAGATAAAAATTCCGGAGAAGGTAATTCGAGGCCGGAAGCTTAGGCGTATTTTTCTAACGTAAACAACGCGAGTGCAACTTTCATTATTGTTTGTCATTTGCATGTGAAATGTGATAATTTCTTTGGATGACTGTTTTGCTAAAATGTGTTTTATATGTGTGACCATTTTATAGGTGATTATAAATTGATATGAAATTGAATTGATGAAGATTTGTATGTTGGATGATTGTGATGATATGTTTTTGAATTGTTGAGAATGCCTTGATTAATGTGGTTAAAGAAATGATTCAATGAATGTATGTGGTGAAAACACGTGATTATGATACATATGCCAAATTGAAATGGTTTTTGGTGATAGATTGGAATTTGTTATGTTGTTCTTATGTTGAAGTTAAATGTAATAAATGAATTGGAATTATTGAGATGTGTTTGGCTAAAAATATATTTTGTTGATGGTATGTATTGTAGTGATGCTATGCTATGGATTGTGATTGTTATCCATACTTAAGGATTTAGCATGGCATAATTAACTGTTGTGAAGCATGAACATAGCATTCATGCATTGGAGCTCATTGCGAGCATGTAAAAATAATGGCTCTAGGGAGCATGAAAATGATATGAGGGAGGGTTACCGACTGCTGGAGCATATTTGCAGTCGTATATAAAACATATGTTCTGCTGCACCGTGGTTTATCGTTCACATTTATGTGTTCGAGGGTGCCGGCCGTTGGGGCATTAAACAAGCCTATAAAGGCAGAAAAATCTATGAACCATAGTAATGAAATTATTACCTGTACTCCCGGCTGATGAAGCCCGTTCCCAAACGTCAAATAATTGGATCCCAGTTGAAATCATGTTAGAGAATGCATTAGAACATATGCATTCATAACTATTCTATGACATTTGGTATGTTATTTATGAACATAGATATATTATTGAACGATATGATATGTTGACGATGAATTGATATCTTTTATGAAAGATTGAAATTACGGATCACATTGTTGTTGGAATGTATAATATGTTGAATGACTTGTGGAGGATTGATGATGGATTTATGATGCTAAGTTAAGTGTATTGGGTTTTATGAGATTAAGATTAATGTTGTTGTATATAAGTTTGATTATATTGGTAGAATGTGGTATGATGGTGAACTTGAGATTGTGTTGGTTTAAAATGAATTATATGTTATTTTGAGAGATAATTGTTAATTGGTTAAGTTGAGATTGTGATTTATTATAAGGTGATTATGATTGTGTTGAGGTTAATTTTCGTAATGAATATTGTTTAATTAAGAGGAAATATGCTATGAGTATTGTGAAGTTGAATGGAGGAATTGTTTTGAAAATTTGGTATGTGATATGTGAATTGATTTGTGATTGAGAGGATTTAAGGTATATTATGATGCTGAAATGATTTTTTAAATTGTATATTTTAAATTGTAATGTATGTTAGATAATTATTTGAGAAAGTGTTTGATGATTTATGGTTGAAATTTGGTTTAGAAATGGTGTTTGATGTTAAAATTGAGTAGGAAATTGAATTGGTATGTTTTGTGTTGATTTTGGCCGGACGGACAGGTAAGAACGCGGCCTGGTACATAAGTACGCATGGTCGTTCTGACCCCGCGTAGTTCATAAACCACACCGTGTTTTATTGCTCCAACTACGCGGGGTGTGCACGACACCGCGTACTCCTCCACACTACGTAGTTGGGATGACCCCGCGTTCTGACCTATTTTGTGTTGAAAAATGAATGAAACCTGTACTCAACTATGTGTATTCATGTATTTTTATGAAGTATGAAAGTATGATCATATTATATACGATAAAAAAAATGATTATAATTTCAATAAATCGTATATATATGTGTTAAGAATAAAATTGAATTTGACATTTTCTTTTTGTTCACTTGTCTTTGTCCTCTATTTATATATATATTTTAAAATTTTTTGGTTAAGTATACCATTTAAATTGAAAGTTGACCTTTATGGTAGCGTTGTTTACTGAGTTTCACAACACGCGTTTTATGCCTGCTTCGCTCGGCAGAAATTCAGGATAATTGAATTTGTTCGAGAAGTGGTTCCTTGCTATACAAGTTTTCGGATTTACAGCGAGAGAATTAAAGGTGGGCGGTGCACTGTGTATAAATTTTACCCTGTACATGAAAAATCATACATAGTGCATTACTCGTATTTTGTGAGGTTATGATCGAATTAATATTTTTCCAGTCTTTATTCTTTCATAACCTGTAATATTTTGTAAAATTTTTGTGATGCATTGGGCTTGGCTTTCGCAAACTCTGTAAATGTTTTGGTGAAATGCAATATGAGTATTTTATCAAAAATAAATTTAATCTTTTTCCTCCTATTTAATTCCCTTGTATTTTATTTAAATTATTTTATAATAAAAATAAAAATGATGTTCAAGTTTGAGTACCATTTCTTGGGAAAAATGATTAATAAATTATAAAATGGTATTTAAATTTGGGCGTCACATAAAATTTTAGAAAAAATACAAAAATTTAGAGAACAAAACCCTTCTTTATTAAACAAAAATTAGGCACCATAGGAGAACTTTTTCATAATTTAGCCTATTTAGACTTACAGTTAAGTAAAAATTTTAAAGAAAAACATATTATTTCAACAGATCAATATAAATTTACTTGTAGATTTCCTAATAACTTTAAACATTGTATTCACGGAGAATCTGAACAAATAAATAGTCTTGTCGATTTTATTATAAACCTTGGAATAAACTTACAAAAAGAAAAAGAACATAATAATTTAACTACAAAAGAATTTTCAAATTCTATTTCAGATATACAAAAAATACTTAATAAATATAATAGTAATCTTGATTTTATAAAGGATCAATTAAACACCTTAATAATTGAAATAAAACCTGTAACCGAGAAAATAAAATCTTTAGAACAAGTAGTAACAAAGTCTAAAAATACTAATTCAACTACTGAATTAGAAAAACTTACAATAGCACTTGAAAAACTTAATATAAATAATCCAACTCCTCCGGTGTATAAATATTAGGAACCAAGAAAATGAATTCTTTTATTTCTTTTTTAGGATCTTCAAATACTATATAGGAATCTAGACATAGTATTTCAAATAGAGATGAAATTATTAGTTCTAATAATTTCCTAAATAATCTTTTACAAAGATCTAATAGTACTAACACAATTTCACAAATTGATGAAGAAATTGATATTAATGAAAATTTAGAAAATTATAATATTAGACAATTAAATTTATTAAATCCAAGAGTTTTATATTAAATAGGACCATTATATATTAGAACATCATTAATAAAAAGTAGTAGAGAAATAAGTTTAAGAGTAGTAAATAATACAGAAATAATAAATATTTTTTCACCTGAAGTATTAAAAAAGTTAAATGAAACAGGAAAACAATTTGGACATATAAGATTAATTGTAATTGGTATAAAAGGACTAGGAAGAAAAGAGTTAGGAACAAAAACTTTAGCTCTAGTAATAGATCAGTCATGGACAATAGATTTAAACAATGCAATTATTTCTGGTATGGAAATATATATGAATAAAAATAATGCTTTGTTTTATTGTGCTCCTTCCTCATTAAAAAATATTAAAAATCTAAAAAATATTAAAATTGCATTACAAACTAAAGGTTATGATAATTTTGAAGGAGATAATTTAGTATTATATTTAGAAGTTCTAAGAAGAGTAAGTAACAAATCTGGAATGAATTACAAATTAAATATTGAAGGAATATACAAATAATGACAACAAATAAAATAAAAAAGATAAATCTAACACCTATAAATCCTGAAGAACTTGTAGGATTAGAATGGAATCTAGACAGTCTTATAAAGGAAGACAATCAAACATTAATTCCCCAACAAAGTCATATATATCAAGACACTTAGGATCAACAAGTATAAGATTTACTAATTACAAAAAATAAACTACTACAAATGAAATAGAAGAAACTACACTAATGAATAGAATAAATGAACAAAGTAATAATTATTGGTCTTTCGATGAAGAATTAGGACCACAAATTTATGATACAGATAATGAAGAAGAGCTACAAAGTAATTCAAGTGAATTAATAGAACAATAAAATAAAGAATTAGAAGAAACAATAATAGAAGAAGATACTTATTTTGACTATGTTGGATATAATCTATTTGAACCATTAGACATAGAAATAATAGAAGATGTAGAACA
>CANYCX010656474.1:0-17960 GCA_948193385.1 Breynia disticha f. nivosa
TGACATCATAGTATGCCATGACTCATGGCATACTATACTTTGTTACAAAAAAAAAACACTAAATTTGGAATTTGTTTGCAAATCACCCCAACTTAAGAATTAGTTTTTAATCTACCTAATTTTAGAATTTATTTTTTTCATGACACTTTTTTGGGAAAAAGCCCGATATATTATGTTGCACGCCCAAAGATAATAACAAACATTTAAGCCATTTTAACTCACAAACTGTTGCGGCCAAAGAGCGATATTCCGCTTCTGCGGATGAGCGAGAAATCGTATGTTGCTTCTTGGTCTTCCATGATACCGGAGAATTCCCAAGAAATATAAAATAACTCGTAAGAGACCTCCTTGTTAATGGACAACCACCCCAATCCGAATCGCAATAAGCCTGTAATTGAAGATTGCAGTCAGCTTTGAGGAGAATCCCTTGTCTTAGACTTCCTTTCAAGTATCGCACCACACACAGAGCTGCCTCCCAATGTTCCTTTCGTGGTTGTTGCATAAATTGTGCCAAAATATGCACACTGTAAGATAATTCTGGTCGAATCAAGATCAAGTATATCAGTTTTCCCACAAGCTGTTGGTATTACGCAGGATCTTCCAGCAAATCTCCTTTGGCCAAAGCGAGATGGTGATGCTGCTCCATGGGAAATGTCGAAGGTTTGGCCCCCAACAAACCAGTCTCACTAATGATATCTAATGTCTACTTGCGCTGACATAAGAAAATTCCGTTGGTGTTTCTAGCCACTTCAATGCCCAAAAAAAAAATTTCAAAATGCCCAAATCTTTCATGTGAAAACAGTGACTCAAATAGGACTTGAATTCAGTGATCAGATGCGTTTTGTTGCCCACTGCAATAAGATAATCCACATAAACCAACACAGCTAGTTGCGTTTCATCTCACATCAAAGTAAACAAGGAATAATCGGATTGCGACTGAACAAAACCATACCGTTTGAGAGCAGTAGCTAATTTGGAAAATTAGCAACGTGATGCTTGTCGTAATCCAGAAAGGGACTTTTTTAAGAGACACACCTTCCTAGGCTGAATAGAGTAGAACCCAGGAGGCAATTTTATGTAAACTTCTGCTAAATCGCCGTGAAGGAAAGCATTGTGAGCAGTCAATTCCTTTTTTTTGGTCAAGTCTCAGTATCCTTTACTCATTGGGCCGAGACTAATCCCATCAGCAGTCAATTCCTTTAATTTGATTGTTTCCTAGAATTACCAACTGCGCTTTGTATCGCTCAATAGTCCCATCAAAGTTGCACTTAATTTTGTACACCCACTTATTTTCGATTGCTTTCTTTCCCCGTGGTAAGTCAACAAAATTAAATAGTAATGAATGTTTGCAATAAATTTAGTGAGAGTGCTACAATTTTGTTTGTAATGCCAACGACATGTCACATGCATGTATGATATTTAAATGAGAAAGTTGACAATTTCCAACTTTTGTTTTTTTAAAACCATCACTTGTTCACTCGTTGCAACAACACATTGTTTTTTTTTTCCTTTTACTAATAAGAAGAATAAGCTTCCAACTTTATATATATATATATATATATATATATATATATATATATAATCGTCAATAGTCTTAATTAGAGACCATCAACTTGTTTGGATGTAAGTACCTGATAACATGATTAATGAGTACAACGTTAAAAATGGTATGAATTAAATTTGTGTAATGGTTATCGCTATAAATAATTATATTTAATAAAAAAATTTAGTGATACAATCACGATCTACTGACCAGAATTTGGCACTTAATATTAATGTACCATAATTTGTTCGCACATTATAACAATGAATGCATTTTCTTTGTTAAAACGATGCAACTAGATACATTAATTGTTTCTTCCTTGTTGTAATAAAGAATAAGAAATCAATCTCCAATTTTATATGTATGTAAGTATGTATCAAAATCTAACAGTCAAAATTTTGAAGAGATCATCAACTTGCTTGCTCGTGTCATGCATGTATCTAACTCTGCAAGACTACCTTGTTGGTTTAGTGGTGTACGTATAAGAAAGGTTGATCGAGTAGGTTGAAGCTATGGATCATATCACTCCCAAAAAGCCATATTTACTAAAAATAAATGCATACTTCGGAGTCGCAACTTACTTAAGGTATTCTTTGTGTTTTATGATGTTTGATTAGAAATTAAATAAATTTAGTTTGAATATATATATATATATATGAAGAGTAGATTAATTGTTGAGAGAAGTGAGTATCCTGGCTGGAGACGAGAGCCAAGTGCAGTTAAGGAGTTGAGGATGTGTAATGTAGCAAAAAATTGATGGCATTACTTTTGAATCCAAACGAGAGTATCGAAATTGGAGTGGACACTCTCTTCTTCTCACAGCTCTTTCATTCTGCCAAGGTTTTGAATTTCCTTTTCACTATTTTGTTTCGTAATGCTACTCAACACACCAAAAGGCTGGTGTTGCACTTCACCCAATATCAAGCTCTTGATCAACGCTTGGAAGACGTGAGACTCCCACTAGTCATACCCTCAATTTGTTTGTTTTTCGAATAAACCAATTAATTTTGTCCAATATTTCTTTTATTATCTAAATTCTATTGAAGTTTACCAAAATACATTATTAATTTGAGTGTCGAAGTTTATAAGGTATCATTCACATTTTTATTGTCTTGTGTTCTTTGGTTTCCATGACCATAAATAAATGAATTGATGAGAAGCAACAACATATTAAAGACCTCACCAATGTTGGTGTTAACTTGAGGTTGGTGAGAATTTTAATTAAAAAAGAGTTGATGAAGTTAGAAAGGTGATGGTTCAAGGCAGTCAAAGAAGCATGAACAAAACCATCCTATCCTACACTACACATGATGCCAATAATAATATAATATCCACGTTGAGAGCTTTTTCTTTGGGGATCTCTCTCTCTCAACTTGAGCGTATTGATTTCGTGGCACGAGGACATACTCGGCCTGTGCCACAATTACCCCTTCGTTTTATTTATACACCATTGAATTCTAATCAATTCAATTTTTATGAATACATTTCTTAATCTAAGAGATCTTCCTCTAATCCTGTGTTTTTTTTCTTTTGGATAATTAAAAAGAGTGCGACTTGTTCAAAAATTGAGTTGAACGTCGGAATAGATTTCCAGCCACAGCATTTGAGCACTTGGAACTATAACAACCCCTTAAGTTGGCTCAGTATGAGAGGGCCATGATATAACCTACTAGCTTACCCACAACACAATCAGTGAACCAATGGAAACATCTGCACAAAGTGCCTGCCTCTTCAGCATCACCTTGGAATCAAAGTCTCTGCAAAGAGACCAAACCAAATGATAACAATAGCCGGCCGCCTACCGGAAAAATGGAACATGAAAATTGAGAGGAATCCTATGGTGGAAAAAAACTCGAAACTTGTTCAACACAGACATCCTATTGCTTAACAAATCAATCTCACCTAGTTAACCAAAATACATGCCATTATTGCTAATATACGCTAATTCACACAATGATGAATCATGCAAGTCTAACCGAATCAATCCATAAAATACACTATAACTCATTATGATTACACAATTTCTTCCTATTCTTCCAATAACGGAGCTTCCCATTCTTCCTATAATGTAACTCCTGTACTGTCTTCTCTTTCTTACAGTATGACATGCATCAAGCGAAGTATGATGACGACGATGAGGTATCAGCTAGAACCTGCATGTGTTGTTCTGGCGTTAGAAGACTGGAAAAAGTAGGAAATTTCAGCAGTATTACGAGAGCTCACACAAATAATAATAGCTGTGGTGCAGTGAAGGTACCTCAAGTTGCTCTTCAGTAAATGAATCTTTCTGGACATTCCAAGTATCTGCATGGGTCCGTCGGAACTCCGCAACTGCTTTTGTAACAGTAGATTTCACTGGAGAGGGTTCCCCTCCAAAACGAGCTAGTAAAGTAACATGCTCAGGCAACCAACTGAAAACAAGAGACAAAATCTCAATTCATCAGGCAGGGAAAGATAACTAATTGGAAGGACGTATAACGTTCAAGTGCTTGTTTGACAAGGACCATTTTTGTTTATTATTTTTGCCTAAAAAAGAACTATTTTACTGTTCAATCTCCTATTTACTTTTTAACACAGAACATACTCCTCTTCCAAAACATGTCATATGCTAGTCCAGTTCACAGCAATCCTACTTTATGCCTTCTGTCTTCCTTGGCTACTAAATAACAAAGTTTCCACACTCTTACTAGCAATTTCACTGAGTTATCTTGCACTGCAGAACAAGACGACAATTGCAGTTACTATTTCCTATGCTTCTTCTAGAACAAGTACAGTCGGTGAATTATGATTAGATCTAATAAGAAAAGCAAGCAATATAATACAAGGTAATATTCCTACATTGGAGAATAATGCAATAAACGGGATTCCAAAGAGCAAAACTAAGTCGATGCATAAATAAAACTAATACAATTTGTACAGTTGTGCTTCAATGGACTCTAGGCTACCAAAGCTATAAGAACAACATCAATCCTTGATGATAAATTATCATTAGCCATACACAACCAAATCTCGATTAAAAATTTTTTTATACGTGACAAAAAATGGTAACCAAATTATGGATGAATGATAAATTCACTTGACTGAGTTCATTATGATTCACCTGGGCATATCATATGGAACAGATAATACTGAAGCTGCCAAAGCTAGTACAGCACCATGAATAGAAGCCACAGACTGAGCAGGTTTAAGATCTCTGCAATCATATGTAAAAACTTCAGATTAACACATGAAACTTCATATTTGATTGACCAAGCTGTAATGTATACTTTTACCCTCTTTTGCCTGTTGTCTCTACACTTTCAAATAAATTGAGGATTAAAAACACTATTAGAGCATATATTCAAACAGAGAATTATTGCAAATGCTCTTGGATATATGCATGATTTATATATATCGACCTCGTACACCAAATTTTAGGCTTATTATGTGCATTGTGCTCAAGGCCCGTACTATATAATTGCACCATTAGCAACTTGAACTATCAAAAGTGTATCATCAACCCCTTAAGTACCATTTTTTTCATCAGAATCCCTTAACAAAATTAACAAACATAATTAACAAACATAATTGTTCAGGGGGTTGTAAAATATTAAATAAATTAGTTATGGAGTAATGAAACACCAAATAAATAGTTTAGGGCTGATACTGTACAACAATTATGAAGGGCTGATGGCACAGAATTAAATAATTAAATAACCCAAAATTTTAAGAAACACAAAATATATAAATTACCTTCGCTTTCTTTTTCTGTAGATGGAGTTTGCCTCTATAAAAGCTCTATCACGAAAATCACTGGCAAAATCTTCATCTCCACCCTTCATAAGACCAGCAAGAACTGCAGCAGCATGCTCTCTTACCTATGGAAGATACATTAGTCAGACAAATCATGCACTGGATTCCACATATTTAACTTAGAAAAGAAGATACAAAATTACAGACCTTTAAGGAGATGCCTACTTACTACAAATGTAAATTAGTACGACAATACAATCAAACTATTACAAAAGGATATCTTTAAAAAATCTAATAATCACAGAAACTAATCAATAAGAATTGCATTTGACTTCAGCCAGAAACTTGCCTCCACTTGGTTGTCCCTTAGGAGGTTCTCAACAGTAGACCAGACTTTTCTTTTATCAGCAACGGGAAGAATGAAAGTGTGTCTGTCAATCAAAGAACAAATGAAAATAAGATAACAATATTATTCTTGATGCTATTCGGCGAGAAACTCAACAGAATAAAGAAAAGATAAAAAGGGAAGAAGCAACCAATCATGAGAACCATGTCTAGAGAATTTAGAAGTACAAAACAAATATCACAATCTTCATTTCTAAACATGATAGGATAAATTTGTTGCTGATTTAATGAAACTGGAGTTTGCATTGAAATTCAATTACGGAGTTGGAAAAAAAAAAGAACAAGGAAGAAGGTCAGATGCAATTAATCTTCCTCCAAAAAGAAACAATCTAAGCACAGGGGAGAGAGCGGTACCTGTACATAAAACTGCGCAGATATGTTAGCATGGCTGATCTGGTCCTCCAGTTGGAGTCACTAGCAGATGAAAGAATGACTGATACAACCCTATGGAGATGAGGTTCCCAAAAGATTCTCCACTTTAACAACTCAAAAGCTGCCTTTGCTAGTGTTGACAAATCTTTATTTGATGTTTCCTTGAAAATTCAAAGAAAATGATGAGATCAAGGCTCCTATAAAGACATGAAAGGCAATTCATAGCAAGTTGAATAAAATAGTTATTGGAAAGATGAAAGGTAATTCATCATGCATTTCTTCCTCAGGTTCCCTCAACAAATTTGAGCAAAACTACAAGAGCAGCCTGTTCAAATTAGAAACATGTAAAGATGAGTCGTTGATGACACAATGCAATCGTATTATTTTCATCACTCATTTCACTCAATAATGGTAGTAGAAGGAATGAAAGAACATGATTGCACTTTCGCAAAACACAAACAACCATAGGGTGCAAAGCAGCGAAACAAAGAAACGGATTAAGGATAAAAATATTTCTGAAAATATTATAAAACCGGTGTGTAATTCCAAATCCAATAAATGAAGACAACTGGCATTCTAATCAACCTATTAATTAAAGAATGGACAAAGAATTTTAGGAGTTTGAGTGCTAAAATTGGCACTAAGAGGTCAACATGTAAGTACCTGCAGAGACATCACAGGGTACAGAAATTCTGCAATAACATCCAGCAAATAGGAAGATCTTCCGGACTTCAAAATTGAGATGATAAAGTGAAATAGCTGCAGATTCACACCAGAAATAAATTTGCTGAGTTCCTAGGAATTCTAACTTCACAGATTGAATTTGACGATTTGACCTTAAATTAATTACCGTTTCCATCCACTTAACATCATCTTGTGCATCCCCGATGACTAACCCATTTTCAGTATTAGAATTTGCTGAGTTGTCAGAATTGTTCGAGTGACTAGCATCCTGAATTCTTTTTAGCACCTCAGATGCTCGTTTTGTTAGAAGACCGACCCATTTTTCCTCTTTCAATTGGTCAGGAATGTCGTCTTCATACAAATGATGTGACAAATAAAGACGAATGTTAGAACACAGCACAGATAGTGTCACACCTATAGCTTCCCGCACCTGCCACAGGAAACATTTGCACAGCACCATTAAAGTATGAAAGAACAACTCTAACCATCTCAATTATGCTCATTCAATGTCCAAGAACATTTTTTTTCACATCAGCAGAACAGAGGATCTCCATAAGTCAATTGACAAATTCACAAAAAAGGAAGTATTCTTACTTGGGCTGATGAATGACACATATTATCCAACAACTCACTTAAAAGTTTATTATGAAGTTCTATCTCTGCTACTGGCATTTTCTGTGGGCATATTTCAATGAGTGCAGCAGAAAGGAAAGTATATCGCTTAGCAACAGTAGTGGTGGTTACAGCTGCAGGTAAAGGTGTCATCAAGCAATCCAATATTTGTTGCCTCAAGAGAGGAACTCTGGTACCCTGTTTCCCTTTCCCCGTAACAGCATAGCGTATACATGCTGCCCATTCAGGAATAGATTCCACTGATTGCGCAAGAACAATATTCTGCAACTGAGCTTTCATCCAGTCGTCCCATGCTCCCAAGAGACCACTGACATCAGAATGCAATGCTCCAGCTAATGCTTCAGCAGCCACACATTGTTTAGACCTCTCTTTAGCATTCACAAAATCCTCCAAAGTACTTCTTAGTGCAAATAATACAGGCATACCACATTCCTGTATTAAGCGCTTGAAAATTCTGGCAAAGTTTGAGTAGAAAGTATCGCTTCCTAACAGAGATATCCAACTAGGAGTCCGCGGCCACGATGCCGAAAAGTCAAAATAAAACCTGGTGATTGATTTGTCCGCCAAACTTTGAAAAGAAGAGTTTCCATGACTTCCTCGTGATATGTCATTGTCACTGATTATATGAACATGGGAAAGGCTATTTAAAGTCTCATTAAAAAAACCCTCTTCCAGAAAGATATCACTCAATGCCCCTTCAAGAGATGATTTCGCATTTGCATTACATTGTCCTGAGAAGAGAGGTTGATTCTCAGTCGAAAGCTTATATGGAGATTCTTTTAATAATATATTTAGAGCCGAGATTGAAAGGATCCTTGTCTGGGGAAGTTGACTTTTTAAATTTTTCAGAAAGTGACCTGAAAGAACATTACAAAACAATTTCATAAATATATGAAACAAAGAAGGATTCATTTCATTGAAATGAAAATTATGTAAAAATGGAAGAAGAAAAAACAGAAGCAGTTGACTGCAAAACCATAATCATACACACCAGCAGTTTCACCAAGAATTTTTGAAGAGAAGTTTGGATCATTTCTTGATGACATAGCCAACAAAAGCAGGACTCTATTAGCCATTAAATTATACCTGGTAAGGAAATCATGAGATGACAAGTGAATGAAATTGAACTAATATCAAACAAATTCTGAAATTCAAAAGAATTTCAGAGCTCTAAACATGTGTTCAACTTCTTGCTGAAAGTAGATAAATTTGTCATGAGATCAAAGGAAAAAGCTAAACAAATCAAATAGTTTTGTTGTTCCAATTTATGGTTATTAACCAATAATGCAACAACCAAACATGCCAATACATAGCATGTCTGACAAGGATAATTCTGCATCAATATAAAGTAAATATAAACTTAAGGTAAACAAGTTCAGATGTATACCGCCAATGCAAGCCAGTAGAATCAAAACTCAATGACCCAATCTGAGAAACCAAATCTGAGAAATCTGGTCCATCAATATTTTTGTCTGATGTCTTAAAAATATTTTTAGATATTCCAGAGAAGTGGATGTTGTACTTGACAAAAAGCTGCGGGCACTCGAATAATATTAGACAACAAGAAATTTTCAAGTAGACCTATATACAAGAATTGAAAAAAAATTGACCTCATTGATTGCTTTTTGGGCTTTCAGAGATTCATGGTGAGAGCTGCAAAATGGAGGACCAAAAATAAGTTAGAGATTATCTAAGAAATCATACCGTCAAAAGATAACAGAAATGCACTCTAGCAAGCAGCATAAGGAAACCGAAGATAGCAACAGGAAGAGATGATTGGGAAACCTTGACAGAATCCCAAGAAGAAATGAAGACAACGCTTTCTGATCCTGAAATAAAAGATAATAGATTAGTGAATAACTTAAATCCTGGAATAGCTTTTCCAATCAATTTGTACCAAGTAATTTCCGGTTACCGTGGTCAAATGCTTCAAAACAGTTCGCGTTGAGAGAACAGAGCAAGAACCTAGAACCATATTTTCTGGAGAATTGGGTTTCCGTAAGTTCTCACTGAGAGAAAGAACACACTTTGATATCATTGGTGGCCACCTCTTAATCATCTTCAACAGAGATTTTCCAGCAAGTCTGAACAACATCCATAATGCACGTAAGATATAACACAACAAGATTTTTTTTAAGGAGATGGGAACAAATAAAATGACTCATAACGAAAGAATAGGTTAAAGCACGGTAGAATATAGACCAATTAAAAAGGTAGAACATGCCACAAAATTGTATGAAACTGGAAGGCTATAATAAAAAACAAATCTTAATATCACATCATCAGCAATCTACATTACCAAAAAATGAGAGAATAAGCAAAGCAGCAAAAGTGGTGTGTGTGATGAACATGGAAGACAACTTACAAACGAACAGTTTCATAGCTATGTAAAGTGAGCTTGAGCAGATCATCCATCAAAAGAACCACATATTCCGATGGAGAGATAGATCCATTTATGCGGTACAAGTGGTATGATGCTTGTGATGATCTCCACGTGCTATGCATGTATGCCTTGTCTATGAGAGCCCATCTAGGTCTGAAAGAGAAGAATATGTGTTATAGCCCATACATAGTTCAAGTAAAATACAGGATAATCGTATCATCGTACTTCTCACCTTTTCTTTCCTCTGTAATGAGAAGACACTAGAAAATTGATCGGAGGTTCAATAATGGCAGCGGACTCCAACTTCCAAGCCTGCTTGTGATTTGACCACTCATCATATTCTAAACTTCCTACATAACAAATTTTTGAAACCACCAAGTATCATACTACTGAGAACAGCTCAAACAATGTTTAAAAATTCAACTCGTGAGCATGGAATTTACCATAGTTTCCTAAAGCATCCATGATACGAACAAGAAGAATCAACAGGATGCTGTCATCTGATTTTTTCTCAAGCAGGTATCTGCCCACATTACCAAGAGGTTCATGTTAGCAAATCAGATACAATCTGGTCACGGTAAATGCTCATGAAAAATATATGTTAATATTATTACTTGCACGCTACATCTATTATCTCAGCAGCCTTTTCACGTAATTCAGTGCTACCAACACTTGAACCTGTGGCTCCAGCTATCAGAAAAGAAGTATGACTCTGATCTTCGAAAATCCCATTCCTGGAGGATGGGCTGAAATCAGGTAAGCAAGACAAAACACCTTGCAATGAAGAATCTATACGCAGAAGAGTCACTTTCAAGTGATCTTTCTCATTTCCTGCTAACAAGTTGCATGCAATTAGCCCAAGAAACAGATATTAGGCAACCAAAGCACTACTTACAAGTGTAATCCAGTTACATGTGGAAAGGACGTACTCAATTATATTGAACTGACACTCATTGAAAAGAACTAGTAAAATATTTCTATTTCAATTTCAACTAGTTCAAGAAAACGATAACAAACTATTGCCATATTTATATCAATGTACCAGTATACAAAACCCAATCATCATAGTGCTGCCAGAGACTTATTTGAGCTAGTAAGTAATCTATGTGATATAGATGCACTAACATTACATCTTCTCACATGGAAAGAAACCATAAAGAGGTATGATCATTACCTGGATCAGAATGAATGTTATTTTGGCATATTTTCAGTAGATCATCCAAAGCTGATTCAAAATGAAGATTCAAAAGTTCATTCGCAAATTGAACTTCTTCATTGCTCGGAACATGCCACTTAGGCGCCTTCAACGTTTCATCACACTTGTAATCTTTCGTGCTGATCCATTGTTCTAAGACTAGAGCATCACGGTGATGTAGCATGCACCTAAGTTTCAAAAGTTCATGCACAGTTGAAGAATAACCAAATGAAACAAATCACCAACATAACATACAAAAAATGAGCTTACCTATACTGATCAACAGGATAATAGAGAATTAGGCTTCCAAGAAGAGAACGAAGTAGATGATCGCCAGCACCGTTAACCTGTCAAATCAAGTGAAGTTCCAAAATATGAAAATACATTACAGCCATGATCCCCCAAACCTTCAAACAAGTGTCTCCAAGTGAGAAAATGATCCTAGCACTAATCTTATAATAAAAGATGAACAAGCCAATGAGAACCAAATGAAACCTTCCATGATGGAGAATTGAAAGCAGATGCAATAGCTTCTTTCAGTTGATTTTTATAACGAAGAAGAGATGGGCCTCCATAGCTGATGGCAACTGATAAAATTTTCAACTGATAATCAATTGATGTTTCAAGGGCTGGAGATAGTGTTTGTTTCACCTGGACAAAAGAAAGAAAGAACGTGTTAACCTTGCACATCAAAAGTAGTGGTGTAACAATAAAGATAATAACATCCACCAACACAGAACCTTGGTTGAAACTGCAGTATCAGAAATTCCTCCTCCTCCGAAGCCTGTAGGAGGTGTTCCATGCAGAGAAGATATAACGGCTGATAAAATAGGCTCAACCAGCAAAGAGACTGCCTCCTCGGGGTTTGAATGAACACATGCACAACAAAGCAATCCAACCTCTGCAATTGCGCCAGGAAGAATATTTGTTCGAACAAACTTAGAAATTTTCCTCAAAGCCTGAAAAATTATAGTTGTTGTTCGTAAGACTATCCACATATAAGGAGAAAGGACAGTTGCTGGAAGTTAGAAGTTGATGTTAGAACCAAAAAAAAAAAGTTAAAACCTGATTATATAGTGATTTTGAAAGCCTCCCAAACAAAATTTCAAGCATGCAATAATAGTATGGACTGTCCTCCACCAAAAAAGTTCCAGATGTTGCAGATGAATGTAGACCTTCATTCCTACCACGTACATAAATTGTTATTCTAACATCAAAACTACAAAGGAAAATAGAAAATAGCAGCATTTACATAAAGAAGACTATGTGTCTTAAATTGAGACAAAATGCATTGAAAAAACGCATATTAAAAAACTACCCCTGCCAAGGGCAATTTTTTAAACTGTGTTGTTTCAAAGCAAGAAAACATATCTTGAATCAAGACACCAAGTATTAATAATTACATTATATAACATTAAAAAGACCAAATAATGAGCAGATAACACTACTTACAGAACACTGTTGGGCTCCAAATGTTGAAGTAACGAAAATAGACGACACAAAAATTCATCTAACCACTCAGAAAAACGGATCATTGGCATGAATGACAACTCATCTGTGCTATCGTCCAAAGTAGCAATCTGGAAGAAGTGCATTAGCAAATTACAAATTCACATGTTGTGTTAGAAAAAAATGTTCTCTATTATTATTTGGAGCTTGAACTTACATTGGAAAATATTGAACCAATTAACTGCATGGTTGCTAAGGTTTTAGGCGGGTCATTAGCATCCATACCAAGCAATGCATTGGATAAAGAAATCATCAACAGATCAATATACATGTAGTCATCACTATCACTAATATCAAGCTGTTTTGCTGAAGATGACAGGGAAGTAAGAAACAGTGAACGCCCAGCAAATGCTACTGACATGACAGCAGTTTTCAATTGATGGGTGGCAGTCATCTGACTAGATGCAAAAAGTAAATACAATTAGATATTGACATCATGCAGCATAATAATGATAATAATAATAATAATACAATTGAGATTGTTAAATAAAAAAATCATGTACAAAAAAACTGTTATTAGACAATGAATGATCAGTATGTTATTCAGTGAGGCCTAAGCTAACACTGACCGTCTCCAATGCCAAATGAAATCGAGATGCCAAAAATGGAAGGACCAGAAAAGGTTCCACATATGACAAAATAGAAGTTGTAGCAGCAACTGTCTCAGAAAGATGTTCATTCTTGCTGTACTGCCCTCGATCAATTAGTTTCAGCAAGACATTGATAAAAGCAGCCCTTTCAGATCTTCCTAGAAACAGTTTGGCCTCACTATCACTTTCAGTGATCCTATCAAATCATCAGGAGAAGTTTAAAAAAATGTAGAGCTAAGTGCACAAAATTCAGTAAATATATAAGAAAACCTGAAATTTTCTTACTGTTGCTCATGTTGTAAACGTTTCTGAAATGTGATCACCAAACAAAGCAAAAACCTTTCCAATGAATAAGTCCAGCGACCACCATTAGAGGGATGATAATATCTACAATAAGATAAAGAAACACACATAGAATACATGAATAATTCATGTGAATTAATATCAGCAGAAAAGCTTTTGGACATCAGAAAACTAACTGCTCTAAAAGGTTGACCAATTTCTCAAAGCGCTCATGTGTGGAACTTCCAGGTTTAAGGAGATAGACCTGCATTTGAAGAACGTGGCATATTAGTTGATTAATACTAAGTCCAGATAAGAGTGAATAAAACTGAAAGCAGCACTCATCAAAATACTAAGTCCAGATAAGAGTGAATAAAGCTGAAATCAGCCCTCATTCAACTTACAATCGATTTTGCTATCGCCTTTGCAGGAGTGAGGGTTTTGTTGGAAAACAAGAATCTTGTATTTCTGGGAACATCAACTGAAAAAGGATTCGATCCACTTCCATTAGCCACAGGAACCTGTGATTGCAAAAAAAGAAAAAATGAAAATGAAATACACAAATCCTTTTAAAAGACAGAGGTGAACTAGTAAAGAGCATGAGAGAGCTACATGTAATTGAGAGAACTACACCCCAAAAGCTAACTTGAAGGGAGGAAGATCCCAACCACATATAAACTACACTCATTCCCCCTATTTGTCCAATGTGGGCTCTTATCAATACCCCGCTCTTCGAAGACCTACGTACACGTGGGTCGAGTACTTGGCACGGTGTGGGTCAAGCACTTGCGCCTTTCACAAGACGGCCCCTGCACAACCGGGCCCTATAACAAGGATAGAATCTGATACCATTTGGTAGAGAGCATGGGACAGTCACATGTGATTGAGGGAACCACACCCCAAAAACTAGATTGGGGAAGGAAGAGCCCAATCACATATAAACTACACTCACGATATGGGATCTTATCATGGATAAATTAAAATAAAATAACAAGAAGCAGCTCATTAAAGTACAAGTTTCAAAAAATGAACACTAAAGTAGGTCGACTTATATTAGTCTGAAAGTATTTTAATTATTTTATTAGTCATATAAAAATAAATTATTTCATAACTTCCCCACTTATTATTCACTACACTGTGAAGCGTTCTAGACCTTCTCCAACAAGACAACCTATAGGCTATAAACGCTCTCGCCAAAATCATACAAAAAAATTGAAATATCGGGCACCTGATCCTGAAAATGCATATTGAAATGAATCCCACTGAAAATTAAATTTTAGTTGTCCTGAATACAATTTGCAATCCCTAGCAACTGACAAGATATCTCGTCACTTTTTAATCAAACAGAACAAAACAATTTGCTAGATATTGCCCATGTATTTCAAAATAAATACTTACGCTGACCGCAATGGTGCAGGCTAGAAGCAATTTAAACCAGTTTTAAACTAAAAATGTGAAACTACAAAACAGTAGCACAACAAGGAAAATGTAATGAAGAATATATGTTATGCTTTCCAAGTGTCTCTCACTCTCTTGCAAGTTTACTTATACAAAAACAATAACACATCAACTCCTAGATACTACAGCACTGAAATTACTCTCCTCCAACACAAAATTACAGAAACTCACCTCAAACATGTTTAAGAATCTAGAGAAAAGGACTGGCAAGAACTGTTCCCAGTCAATGAACTCGTAGTTCTTAATAACACGGGCTATAACAGCTGCCCATTGACTGTTCCAGAATTGGCAATTTGGTATCGAGTCCCACAGTTGCATACTCTCTTTAACCCAATCACTGTTGTTGCAAAAAAAAAAAGAATATAAATTAGCACGAATGGTCATCTCCAAATATCATGAATAACAAATGTTACCAAATTTACTGGCTCCTTACACTGTATAGAAATCCAGGTTCTCCATATTTGTAGGTAAGAACAGTCTCACGAAACCAGATCCTTCGAAAGATGAATTATGCCATGGATTTTCAAGCAGAGATCTGCACCCAAGAAATAGTGATACAGCCATAAAAATTATACAAGTTGAACAAGCTCAAGACTACATAAGTCAACTATGAGTTTCTTAAGATGGTCAGTGCTAAGAAAAAATATTTAGCCAGAAAAGAGCAAAACCAGTTGCCAACAAAGATTGTTAACCGAATTTTCTAAAAACTCAACAGGCTCAAAAGAAATGTGAACAGCAGCGGACATGAACAGTCACCAAACAGAAGCATAATCACAATAAGAATCAAAAGCTGTTTTTTGCACACCTCTCCTCTTTTCTGCAATTGGGGGTTGTATTACATGGCAGAAATGACAATGGCAGTCGATGCACTAAAAAACCATGGTATTGACTGACACCATAGAGTGACAAAAGAAACACATCATATATATTCTAAATGTAGGCAGGATAATCTAAAACAAGAAGACACAAGTGATTCTATGAAGCAGTTCCTTATAATTCTCCAGTGCCTCACCTGAACTCTGACCATATCTCAGAAGCTGCACCAGCAGGAAAGAATCTCCTACAAGATCTAACGAGTGATGTAACAGTCTCAAAATGCCGCTGTCTCAACCTCCATCCCTCTGGACCCGTATTTCTGCTAAGGAAAATTATGATTCAAAAAAAGTAAAATAAGAAAATATTAACCATCAAAAAGTTCCTTCGCAAAACACACGTATATATAAACCCAACAAGAATAAAAAACAGAAATACTGAAATACATGAAGAAGAGACACAAAAGTTAAAGCTAAATACTTTAATGAGACACAAGAATCATAGAATTCAAAATGTTCATACATAACACATGTCATAAAATATGGACTTAGATTCATTGGACAATTTTCTGTTTTCTGTTTCTATGTTTTGAAAAAACTAGAAACCTGTTCATTTGTAAAAAAAAAAAATAGCTCAAGGGAACTAAGCTCATTTGTAAAAAACAAGAAACTGGAGTGTGTTTAATGTGGAGAATTTCAGAATTTTAGAACACAAAAACAGAAAATGGAGAGGTTGTTCAAAATCAATTTTTTGCATTTGTTTTTCATTTTGATTTTTGATTATTTAAAATTTTTTATTGCATAATAAATACTAGTTTCTGTTACAATTAATAAATTTAGTTTGTAATATGTTCTTACTTGTAGTCTTATTATGTTTTTACGAGTTGTAAAAATGCAAAATGTTTTCCAGTTTCCAGAGAATGGAAAACAACGGAAAACAGAAAAAGATTTTCCAAACTAAACACACCCTTAATTTGTGTAGAGAAGAATTGAGATACTTCGATTTTGAAAAGTTTTAATATTTTTTCATCTCTGATTTCTAATTCTCCAACGAAACAGTCCCTTTACTTGATCAATAAACTACAAGTTCATCAGAAATTCAGAATCGTACAAACAAAAACTTGATAATTTCAAAACTCAACCACACTATCCAAAAATTGAAACAACGTATATGACCTGGTAAAATGCGTATGAAGCAAAGTATCATAAAGAGGCCTCCACTGAACTATCAACTTCAACTTCTTCCTGTACTTATTTAGCAGTCTCACCAACACATTTCCCCATCTAACCTATCAATCACACCCAAAACGACATCGTTTAACCTCACAAATTAATAGCACCGAATTAACAAAGCACGAGATGAAACCTGCGCGTAGAGCTTGTTCTGCGACTTATTAAACACCTCAATCCCAATTCCCACGACCTCCGCCACGTCATCCAGTGCCACGTCACTCTTCGCCTTAACAAACCTGCGAAAATAAAAAAAAAATTCAATCAAAAGGACAAACAAATGGCCCCAAATCGACGGCACAGAAAGAGACTGACACGTCAATGACGGAAATCCACTTGAGAGTGGCATAGACGGAGTCGGGATCGGTGGGGTTGTAAGAGGCTTTGAGAGAGCTGAGTACTCGGGCGAAGGAGTCCCCCTCGCGAGTGGTGGCTTGGGCGACAGGAGGAGGGAGCCAGGCGTTGTAGAGATGCATAGTAAAAGTGAGTCTTGTACGGGATGGGAGTGAATTGAAAGGATATATATAGTAAGAGAAGTATTTCTTATTGGACAAGAAAGAAATGCGAAAATGAAACAGAGACAGAATTGGGATCTTTCTTCTTTCTTCATCTTAATTACTCACACACCCCTCCTTCCTCTTTCTTCACTTACACGTCACACACGCGGATTGATTTTTTTTTTGAAGAAAAACAAATTTAATTTTTATATTTTTATAAATTTTCAACATAATTTATAAATATATATTTATTACACTAATATAAATTTAATTTTTATAATAATAATATCATAATTAATATGAATTAATTATTCCCAGGGCTTACAAAAGTTGGAGAATGGCGATATATTAAAGAATCTTGAATAGTTAATCTCACTTAAATTCTCATTTTCAATTGGAGGAGTTTTACTATTGTGGGGACTCAATGAGGCATTCATTCAAGGGCAAATTACATAAATACCTATCTTAACCTTTTTAATTGCATTTTTTTGAAAAACTTTAAAAATTACACAAATAACTTTTACTTTGCATTTTATACTTTAATCCTACAAAACAACAAGATAAAAACTACTTTGATTAAAAGATGAAAAGATTTTAAAAGTATCTTAAAAGTAATTAAATAGTTTATATATAAT
>CANYCX010656562.1:0-14468 GCA_948193385.1 Breynia disticha f. nivosa
TGCAAAACCAAGAGCGGCGATGGTCAAATGGTATGATCATCCCTTAATGTTTCATCCTTCCTTGGAGAAAAACCTTAAATCGACTAGTTGATTTAGTGGAAGAGGGTCGCGGCTAGGAATGGTGTTTAGAGGGACGGCTAGGCTTGTTTAAAGATTAGGGTTTTGGTTCCATTTATAAACAAGAGTTTTATCTCATTAAACCTTTTAACCAACAATCGTAATACCATTAGGACTTTGTTAAGTGTTTAATTAAAATCAAATTTATTAAAAAAAAATCCTTCCCTTGCCGTGACTTAATGTGAGAAAATTAGAAGAGAATTTCTTTTTAATTTGTCTCACATTAACATTGTCTTAATTTAAGACAAGCTTCCTAAATTTTCTCCTCTTTATCTTCGTACATATTTTATTTTGAGACATCATATTAATTAATAATATTTGTCTTAAAAATCATGTAAGAAATGATAAATAATATTTTTCATCAATATTGGGCCCAATTACCAAAATTGGCCCGAATGCCTGATCTGGCCCAATAGCCGAATTTTGACATACGGTGAAAATCCAAAATTATCCTTTTTGGTTTTTCAGTCATCCATATGGGATCTGTAGGACTATTTAATAAAGATAATGAATTTATTAATTCATAAATCATAGGCGGTCTCTCGTAAGACACTATGATCATCCTAAATTTAATAGCTGACGAGCGGTGTCAACAATCCTATTACAATTCAAATTCATCCCTTGACCTCCGATATCATGATCAGCATAAGGCATGTCCCGAACACCCTTACTTAGCGCTAAATCACTTTCTTGATCTCTATGACAAAATTCATAAGTTCCAATAAATGACCTAATCATTTCATTCTGGTGCAACCACACTCTTCTCAATCTTGTCTATCAAGCGGCTAGTGATATCTTCTCTCCTTTTCATGAGAGGGTCAATCCCTTCACTTCACTCATATTTTTACTTGTAATTCTTAGAATACCCAATCATACCCATAATTGTCAACCTTTTACGGTCATGTTAGGCGTATGTCAAAGTTTACTAAAAATCACAATAAAAGACATAGTAATTTTCAGTCTAAGGATAATATTTGACATTGCAAATAGTGATCGCTCTCCAAATACAATGTCTCACATTGTATCCATGCACTTTGTTAGATATCCCAAATATCTGCGACCCATAAAACATGATCACTGACAAAGAACATACTAGTCTTAATTCATTTCTATTCCCCTGGAAACAAGTGACTAGGGATATTTAGAATGTTAATCTTATAACTTCCAAGTTCTACTATCAAGGTCCTCATTCTTGATATCTTAAGCGCTTAATTAAAATTCTTGGATATTTTATCAAACAAATACCACAGGTCAATACATGAAGTGATAAAATAATGCCTCATAATTTTATTACTGAATAATAAAAGTTACAAACAATGTATTGGGGCTAGAGCTTACACTACCAGATAATGTCATCAACATAAATCATAAAAATGTTGTGACACCATCTCTGTTGTAGTATACGAGTGACTGATCTATTTTAGAACTCTAAAAACCATAGGCATTAATGTATTATGAAGACAACTAAACCAGGTTCGTGGTGCCTGTCGTAAACCATAGAGTGACTTGCGTAATAGGAAAACATGATCAGGTTTGGAAAGATCACAAATCCTGGAGGTTACTTCGTAAACACTTTCTCATCAAGAGTACCATTAAAGCAAGAGAAGTCAGGTTGATTAATATGCCAACCTTTAGAAATAGCAATGGAGATGATAATTCGGATGATTGCCGACTTTATGACAGAACTGGATATCTTATGAAAATCAAGGCCAGGGCGTTGATTATAGCCTTTAGCGACCAGACGAGCTTTATATGTGGAGATGGTAACATCAACGTGTTGTTTAACAATAGAAAAATTTACAACCAATGACATTCATGGCTTGAGAGGAGGGATAAGAACCAAAGTAACATAGGTCATAAGTGCTTCATATTTTTAAAACATAGCAGCTCACCATTGGGGATGTTTGTCATCCTGTGTAAAGTAGGAAGGAACAGAAGAAGAATTTGTATCAAGAGTAATTAAAACTCGAGGTTCAAGATTACTCGTTTGCTGTCGAGTGATCATTGGATGTGTCTTAGTAATGATTCGAGGAGAGGGTGATGATTCATATCACAAATCAACTACTAAGTTAAGACTAGGTGACACTATAGATGGGTAATTCGTGACAATGGAATTGTGGACGACATGAGTTGGACTAAACAACTGCAGAGGACTGCGTGTTGTGGGAACTGAAGAAGGTGGCTGAACGACATGCATTGTGGGAGACGACAAGGAGGAAGGTAGCATGGTTAGAGATGGATGAAGTGCAGATGGTCATTCAAGCTGTATTATTATCAATTGAGGTGTTGTTGTGGGCAATGGATCAGTTGAAAAGGATGGAAAAACAGAGGTGGGTGTGGATTGTGGGGCCAAAAACTAAGGCAGATAACACTAGACCTGCAAAAGGAAAATAATATTCATCAAAGTGAACATGTTTGGAGATATAAATTCTGGCATTTGAGGGATCTAAGCAACGAAAACCTTATGTGTTTTATTGTAACCAAGAAAAACAAAAGGCGAAGAACGTGGCTCTAATTTGTTAGATGTATAAGGACGTAACCATAGGTAGCGCAAACATCCAAAAATTTTAATTCAGTGTAATTAGGTTTTTCTCTAAAAAGACACACAAAAGGATATTTAAATGAGATGACAGGGGATGGAAGCCGATTGATGATAAAATTGGCGCAATCAAAAGCATAAGTCAAATTCAGAAGTGGAACTTTTGCCGTGTGGAGCATTGCTCGAGTTGTTTCAACAATATGCTCGCATTTCTATTTAGCGCAACTGTTTTTCTCAAGTGTGTGCGGACAGGAGACTTGTTGTTTAATACCATATTTTTTGAGGTACGGTGTGAGGGATTGATACTCGCCACTATGAAAGGACTGAATTTTAGTATCAAAGTATCTTTTGATAAAGTGACGAAACTTTGAAAATTCTCTTAAGACCTGTGACTTGGAATGTAAAAAATAAATCCATGAAAACTTAGTAAAATAATCATGAAATAAAAGATAGTAACTAGAGTCATCAACTATGTAATAGGAGACAGTCCCTAAAAATTGCTACAAATTAATTGAAGAGGGTGAGTAGCATGAAAAGTAGAGACAAAAAATGGCTATTTGTGACTCTTACTAATATGGCAACCTTAACATAAAGAGGTGTTTTTAGACCCAGAAAAAGATAAATTATTGTCTTGAAGAACTCAATTGACAATGACATTATTGACATGACCTAAACGTTAATGCCATGTAGAAATGGCGACTTGAGCAGATGTCTGAACTGGTTTGGACGCACACATCTTCAAAGGCAAGCTATATACACCATCATGGTTTTTCCCTTGCCAAAGAATTTTCCCTATGTGCAAATCCTTTACATGAAAAAGGTTAGCAAAAAATTCCATAAAAATAAGATTATTGACAGTGAGGGCATGGATTGAGAATAAATCCTTAAATACATAAAGAATAAGTAGGATGTTATGTAAAGAAAAAGAAGTGGCATTGACAGATAACATTTTGGTAGAACTAAGATGAGTGATAGGAAGGGTATTACCATCATCGAGTTTGACTTCTTTCGTTCCAAAATTCTCGCAATGAATTGTGAGGTTGTCCAAGTTAGATGTTAGATGATGAGACGCACCAGAATCCATAACCCAATTCTATGAAGAAGGAGAAGCAGCAGAGACAACAATATTGGTGGACGGTCCATTGTTAGACCAATGATGAGTACCTGACGGACACTACCAAGACACATGACCATAACCTTGACAAATATGACATTGAACATTGTAGTTGATAAAGGATGATTCCCTTTTAGAATGAGGTGAACGACCTCTGCCATGACCACCTCCACCACGCATATGACGTCCCCCAATATGAGAAAATTGATCTCCTCCATGAGATTGTCGTTGTGAATAATTTGCCGAGGCATTGGGAGAATCAGTCAGCTGTACAAAAGTCTTTTCATCACTCTACAACTGAATCTCTTCACTCAATAGTAAGCCAAAAAGAACATCAAACAAAACACTTTCAACACGATTCAACAATGCTCTCACAAAGGGGTGATAATCAGCACCCAAGCCATTGATGATATGATCATTTAACATATCGACATCAATAGGATTCCATAACGCAACAAGTTGATCTGTGAGGGCTTTAGAGAGTTGCATATAAACATTAATAGAGTCATTACCTCAAATTAAATTCACAATCTGATGTCGCAATTTTCGAACTTGTGGCTTAGATCCTGATGCATAAGTTGCAACCAGACCCTACCAAGCTTCTTGTGCTGTAGTAGCACCAACGATTTACGGTAGTAAATTCTCTGAACTTGAGCAAATTATCCAGCTTAACACTAGTTGGCCCTTCTTAAACCAGGATTAAAAATCTAGATTTGGCCTTCCCTGGACCATCATTGTTTGATGTGGAACAGATCCATCGACGTGCCCAAATAAGTCTATGCACAAAGTAGAAGTTGTAGTTGAGTTTTCCATTGTAGATAATTCGTGGATGTAAGCTTCACGAGTATAGTAATGCTTAAAAACGATGTTGGAGTTGCTCTCGTGTTGCCTGGTACAATTTCGTTGGCTATGCTGCAGTGATGAGAAGTACTCTGTTAGGATAATTTTAAAAGCTCTGATACCATAAAGGTTTTGAGGTAAAATGTAAGTTTCATTAATAATGTTAGCTGGTACATATAGTGCTAAGTAACAGATAATTACAACAATTTGAATACAAGTTGGAGATTACAAAGAAGGACTTTTGATATTTGAAAAGATAATTGACGTTATCCTTGTTGCTGAAGACACATATCCTTAACAGTAAAAAGTGCTTTTACAACAATACAAAACAAAGTCTTCTTTAAATCAAGCAATAAACTATCTTGCATATTCGTCTCAATAATAAAAAATAAAGCATTATTTTATATAATTTATTATAACTGTGAAACAGATATATTTAGTAAATTTAAAGGCAATGACGGGAAGTTGAAAAAAGAGCTAGCAAGAGATGTGAAAGGAACGCTAAAATTATATGAGGCTAGTTACTTGAGGACACATAATGAAGATTTTCTAAATGAAGTTTGTGATTTTACAATCTCATCCTTAAAGATCCTAATAACTATCCAATCAAACCCTCATGTTATGGATTGACGTGTCCTAAAGCTAAAATATCGTACCCTAGGGATAGTTTGATACTAAAAATTGTGTGTGTCCTAATCTGCTTGACAGAATGTCCAGTCCTAACAAAATTGATTGATTTTAATCCTAAATTAATTCGCAGAAATGTAGAGTGCAGAAAATTAACCTAAACTAAATGGAAAAAAACATAAAAACAGAAAATTAAAAGCAAGAAACATGACAATCAAATGCAGGAATTTAAACTAACATCAAATTAACATTGCATAATTTTAAATGGCAGAAATGTAACTTCAAAACATAAAATCAACATAAAAAACATAAAACCCAATTGAAACCATCATTAAAACATTAATCAAAACAGCAATCAAACAGTAAATTGCAAAGAAATCACAAAAACATTAACCAAAATGTAAATGACAACAACTAGAAGCAACTGGAAGTAAAACCCAAAGCCATAACCTGCAAAGAAACAGAATTCAACATAAAAATGTAAATAAACTAAAATGTAAATGCATAAATAAAACAATCTTGGGTAGAAATGTAAAGGCTTGCAAGAAACATAAATCTACACTAAAGAAAACTCAAGAATGGCTGTAAAAACGTAATCTAAACCCTAAGATTGCTGAAAACGAAACCCTACAGGTCATCTAACATCCGACCCTTGAAAATTGAAACCCTCATAGCTTTTAACGCGAGGAAATGATTATTCGATTCATGGCACGACTCGTGTTATATGGAACGAGTCGTGCACCGCGTTTCAATCCAAGTGGCACGAGTAAGGCACGATTCGTGCCAATTTAACTTTTGACACGAGGTCGTGCTCATGTTCTGGAAACAGCACTACTCGTGCTCAAGTTTTGGGTAAAGCACGAGCTCCTACTCAACATACTTGGTCGTGGCTGCAAATTGGTATGAGCATGACTCGTGCTCAAAATCAGCATGTCGTGCTCATCCTTTTTGAGCTCAAATCTCTCTCAAATCCATTGTATCCTACCTGCTGATCAGTCTCAAATCATAAAGAATATTAACTATCGTCTAAAGAGTCAGAATCTAATGAAAACAAATGATAATCAATAAACATATGGGATATTCTGCGTGTAAATCACATTTTAAACGAAAAATGAATTTTCCGATTAAAAACAGTTTAAAATGTGATTTTTAGGAGAAACTATGAACAAATGTGTGCGTAATACGCAAGTAAAGTATGAGAAATGTACTCATATTACGCGCGCATCAAAGTCCCCCACACTTGAATCTTTGCTCGTCCCGAGCAAAGCAGGATGGAAATCGAGCTACCAACCAAACAAACACACAACATCAATCACAATCAAGTCAAATTATAAAGCAACTAGAATAAATTATTTGCAAAATAAATAAACTAAGTACCAACTATGAATTACAAATGAACGAAAAGAAGAGTAGATATATAAGACAATTCTAGTGGCATCTCTAGACTCGACAGTAACAAGCAAATAAGTCACTTAAGTACCCTACTTCACTAAACTAAAGCTCTTTTTCTTTTCCTTTATTTACATTTTCTAATTCTTTTATTTCTTTTCTTTTTCTTTTTCTTGTTCGTTTTCTTTTTCTTTTTCTTTCTTTCTTTCTTTATTATTATTATTTTATATATATATTTCATTTTCCGGGTACTTCTTTCTCTAGGAGCTTTTCCTAGCGGAAACACGAAATCAAATGCTAGCATTAGGCACTCGATTCCGGCCATTCACGAAAACGAAAAAACTCCTAATTCCGAAAGTAAAGTGCATGCTCATATTCGTCGAATAAACATCGAATAGAGGAGCAGTTCCCCAGAAAAATAGAGGAAGTTTAGGAATTAAAGGTGAATAACGAGAAAAAAACTTTGCCTGAAACCTAAGTCTTTTATGCCACCCAACTAGAAAAGTCTATCAATCCGACTCAATTCTAAATCATCCAATTGTTAAACAAAAATTGGTACGAAGAAATTCATTTATACAAATAAGTCATTCAACATTGCATTTATAATTTTCCTATCATGCTCAATCAGTTATGGTTTGTTTTATAGTACTGAAAGCACAATCTCTCCCCAACACTTATTTCAGATATTGTCCTCAATGTTTTTTATAAGGCAGACAAAAGCAAGAGAATCAAGCGCACACAGAAATAGAATAGAGAAGACAGAATAGGCAGGCAGATGAGAAAGAAAAGAAAGTGAGAGAAAAGAAAATGCCCCTAATGAAGAGCAGTCGAGAATGGAACAGTCGATCCTATAAAAATAAGGGGTCACAAAAATAGAACAAAATATAATAAGTATATACAAAATGAAAAATAAAATTAAAAAACAAAATACAAAATAAGAAATTAAAATAGAATAAAAACATGAGGATAAAATATGCTCAAAAGGAAAAAGGAAGGAATAGAAAATTTGCTATTCGAAATGAAGCTCAAGGCATGTCGAATTTGCAAAAAACAAGCCATGTTTAGCACTGAGCCGTGGTGAGTTGGAGTCAGCACGAGCTCGTGATGATCGGTCAGCATGGGCAGTGCCATCAGCACGGGTCATGGTGATAAAACGATCATGGTGATGGCAAAAACGTCGTGCTGAGCACCTGCATTTCATAAAGTAAAATCAGCGATGAGTACAGGTTGTGTTGGAGGCACGGGTCGTGCTCCAACACGACCTGTGCTCTTTGTGGCGAAACAAGAACAACAACTTGCAGAAAATAGAAAACCTGCAAATCATCATCCAAAAACCAATAAACCAGTCGTAGAGCAACAACCTGCAATAACAGCAACTCAACAACACAAACTCAACAACACAAACACAACATCCCATGACAAATCAAACAGAATCTAACATCATATAGCAAACATAATGTCAAAAATCAACTACAAAATCACTAAATAATATCGAAATACATGTCCAAAATGTGATAACCAAAAAACAACAATGTAAACACACATGCTACGGAGGTGGAAACTGAGGGTGCTCGCCAGACAAGTACTGTGGCGGTGGATACTGAAAGTCAATTGGTGGACGATAAGGAGTGATCGCCAGAGTAGGTGCCGGAGACTGAATAGGTGACTGTGGAGGCAGAGGACTAGCTAGAGAGGACGGTGCAGCCGGTGGTGGTGGTGTGGGAGTATAGCGACGACGCTCGTAAGCAAAATCGGCTGTGGTGGAGGTGCGGCAACTCAAACACTCCGCTAGAGACCTAAAGGAATCCATAATAGAATCCAAAAGACTGGTGGTCTCCTGGCAGAATGACTGAAACTGCTCTGTCTGCTCCCTCTGTCTCAACACAATCTGCTGCTGTTCATTCACTAAATCCTACTAATGTCGCTCTACAGCACCTATCTGAGATCGAACATCCACGAGCTGTCTATCAACCTCCTGGTCTCTCTAGAGAGCAGAATTAAGATACCTCTGTGCACTGCAGCTAGTGAGATACATAGCTGCCCACTCCTTTGGATAAAAAAACAGCCCACCAAAGCTAGAAGAGGAAGGTGGAGGGTGAGCATATGAGTGGCGGCCGGTTGTGGTGGTGCAGTAGAGGAGGAAGGACCCTCAGCGTAAGAGAAACTACGCGGTAGTGGGCTAGCTGGTGCCGTTTGTGGCTCTAGTGCTGGCTTAGGAGGCTGGGCTCCAAGAGACGGTGATCTAGGTGGTGACTAACAATCATAAGGCATACCAATCAGCCTCGCGAATCCGTCGACTTTGGTCACCATGCTCATATTCTCATATAAGCGCATGTCCATGGGCGAGATGCGACCGAGCAAAGTGACTGAATCGTCATGCAGGTAATCGATGCCAATCTATGTAGCAATCCGAGCAATAAAATACGCACCCATAATCACACCTGTGTGTTTGTTGCGTTTCTGAATGATATGATATAGGAACAAATGAGCTACATCAATCGGTCGATCATGCAAACAAGCATAAACACAGTGCAAATATCAAATGCCTGCGACGCCGTCTTCATCAATAGTCCAAAGAAATGACCGAGTAAGCCACCGATGAATAATCTGGAGCAATGGATTCCTATATTTCTGCACTTTTGATATGCTCGGATTATACTGATCACCATCGGCCTAGTAATCTCTCGCCAAAAGACCGCATCATCTATATGGTACTGATCAAACACAGTACGCTCTTGTAGAGTGTTTTCTAAACTGTCAGTCCCTCGCATAACTCGCTCAAGTCGACTAAAAGACCACCTATGCCACTCAGTGGCGTAACATCCTGGAAAAGTTTTGTCATAAATTTATGAAAAATAAATGTTTAAACATCAATAAATAAAGATTGATTAAAGGTTGACATAAGGTTGACACGAAATAAATCAAGAAAAATCAAAAAATGCTGAAAATAGAAAGTACACTTTATGGCAGCAAAGTATGTGCAGTGGGCACGACCACACGTACTTTTCCATCCACCACGTGTGGATTGTTGATTTCGTGAAAAAAACATAAGAGTGTAAGGTTTGAAGAGGCAAGAACATTCTTCATGATTCTCATTAATCCCCTGCAGAGAAAAACCACAAGAGAGCAGAGAAAAATGAGAAAATATCTAGAGGAAGTGATTTGGAGAGTAATTCTTGCCATCCTTCATTCTAAGTTGATTAAGGTAAGATGATACCAAGGCTTCATGGTTTACTTAAGGTTGATGGTTAGTAATTGCTGAATTGTATGATTGTTATGTGAGGTTTTGGTTGCTAGAAATGATGCTAATTAAGTAGAGAAACATGATTTTCATAGCTTGTTTATGTTAGAATCATTTGAGGAAGAAAAGGAGATGGAAAGAGTGACAACTCTAGGGTTTAATGAAGGTTTACAAAGGGTTGATTACTGGACTTTTGTTAATGGTTGTTTTCATGTATTTGATGGAAATTAATGATGAAATGACATGTTTAAAGCTGGAATAAACATATGTATATGTTGGAATGGAAATAACCTTGAGTCGATTCCATTTTCTGTAGATGAATTATAAGGAAAGGATGTTAATTAGTTGTCTTTAAGTTGACAAATGCTTAGTTTGATTCTTTTAAGGAAGAATGAATGTGGCAAATGAGTATTCATGATTTGTATATTGTGAATTACATACAGGAGAACCTTTATGAATGAGGAATGATTATTAAGCTGCGTTATAGTCTAGCTTTTGTTGCTTTTCGAGGTAAATGTTTTATGTTTACATGCATGTAAGTGTTCTTACGCTTACGAATGGATTCATAAATCTTTTACTTTAGGCATTTTTCTATCTAAATGGAATAAGCCTATAATGCTATGTTGAGTTGCTAGATTTTAGATGAACCATATTGATTACATTGTTTGGTTCATGATTGCTACAATTGTTTGGTTTGTGAGTGATATGAGTGAAAATATTGTATGATGATGTTTATGTCTAGTTGACATATGGTTGATGTTCTTTATGATTGCATACTTATAAATCATATTGAACATGAGAATATGGAAAATGATATGTATTGATTGATATCCATATGAGATTATGAAAGCATATGATTGCATTGCTGAGCATGTTTAGCATACATGATTGAGCTATTGATATATGAATGCTTTGTCATTCATTGTGTTGCATTATTGTGTGACACGAGCCTGTGTGGCAATATTGTTTCCTGTGTGGATAAAGGACTTGCTATGTGTTGTCTTAGATAGAGTTGTGTGCTCAGGATATATGTCATTCCTCTACTGTGTGCGATAGAGGATTCCCACTACTGTGTGCTATGGTGGGCAAAACCCGGGTACATCCTGTGTGGATTTGCATTAGCATTAACATTTCATTGCATACATTCGTATCTATGTCATGCTATGATATCTGTGTGATTTAGAACCTGTGTGGTTCGGGATTGCTGTGTGCTATCCTATGTGGATATAGATCTATGTGATCTGAAATGCTGTGTGCTTAAGTTAATGAATTCCTGTGTGGATTATCGATAGCTAGAGGTGTAATTATTAAACCGGACCCAGCGGGCCGGCCCGGAACCGGCCTGGCCAGACCCGCCGGGTCCGTGAACCGGCCCGGCCCGGCCCGGAACAGGGCCGACCCTGGGGCCGTGGGGGCCGGTTACGGTTCAGCCAAAGGCTGAACCGTGACCCGGCGGGTTAACCGCCGGGTCCAGCCATTGGACCCGGGGGGTCGACCGTTGGACCCGGCGGGTCGACCCCGGACCCGCCGGGTTCCAACGGTCATTTCTTTGTTTTTTTTTAATTTTTTTTAATTTTTTTAAAAAAAGTTCGACCCTTCGGTTCGGCCCGGACCCGCCGGGTCCAACCCGACCTGGACCCGTAACCGGCCCGGTCCAACCCGTCCCCTACACGGGCCGGTTCCGGGTCGGGACTTTCTAGACCCGTGACCCGGCGGGTCGTACCCGGACCCGGCGGGTCGGACCCGTTTAACACCTCTATCGATAGCTGTGTGATATAATACTTATGTGCTTTATGTGCCTATATGGCTATTATGTTTGATTATGAAATGGAAAGCTGTGTGCTCCTTATTGATCGTAGATGTTGTGTGTTATACTAAGGTATAGATTGTTGTGTGCTAATTACCTTACAACAGAATTTGAATAGGCATTTTCGAGAATAGTACACCTTTGTACTGACCAGCACGTCTCGTGTTGGATATTAAAGTTGAATATGAATGAACTTGGATTTCAATATAGTATTTGACTATTGGGGATGAAGGGATGAACGCGACCTCGTGTTCATCAGCACGCCTATGCTAATTGGACCCCTCCACTTTATTTAAACTTAAATTGGGTTTACACTTACTGAGTATATCTTTATACTCATCCCTTTTATTTGTTTACATGTTGTGCAGGTATAGCAGGATTGCCGCGAGGAGGATTTGAGCACGTACTTTGCAAACACGGATAGTTTTAAAAGGATGTTTTAAAAGAAGCGTATTTATTTTTACATTTCACATTGTATTATTTAATAACTCTTTTCTTTATCCATGTTCATATTGCAACTGATTGGCAAGATTGGATACATAATTTTACATTTTGAGATTTGAAATTAAAATGGGGAATGGTTTTGAATATTAGGAAAATAATGGTTTTAATTTGAGTCTCACATTTAGTGGTATCAGAGCAGGGATTAGATATCCTTGGGAAAGATACATTGTTTTTCGGGTCAAAGGCAAATTTTTGCTTCGGAAAAACAATGATTTGAGTTTTGAAAACCATGAATGCATTAAGAAAATCTTCGTGCTTCGATCTCATGGAGTCCTTGCATTGATAAGGTATGGTTACTTAACTATAATTTAAACGTTCTTTGTGAACGATAATTGCAGGCTAAAGGCCAAAAATATGAGTGAGAAAGATACTAAGGGAAATGAACTTATGTAAATGTACTTACATGCCTTGATTGGTTGGGTTAAATGCTATGTGTTCTTAACCTAGACCACTTTGCAAAAGGCAGGAAATGAGTTGTGTGTATAACAACTATGAAAAAGAAGTTGAGAACTATTTTTTCATAGAAATGATGATAAAACATTATTGATATTGCCGAGCGAAAACTCGAGAGAAAACTATTAGTCGAACATTTCGACGAGATATCAGAGAGAGAAGCTCTGAAAGAAAATGATTTAAAATTTGTATTAGGAAAACTTGTAATTGCCTTCCTTAATACAAATGTATCAAAATGTTCTTATGATGTTTGGTAATTAATGAAATAAGACTACTGTAAAACGGTTAAGTGTGTATATCACACGAATACGATGAAATGATTGAATTAAATCATAAGAACGGAGAAAAACCTATACATATGTAATATGTTCAGAATTAGAACATATGAATATGATAATGGTCTTTGGATCGAGGATTGGTACCTGACACGACCTCGTGTATGTCAAAGTAATTTCAAGTTGAATTTAAATTGTTCATTCCCGTGTGTTGGCACGCCTTTGTGTCGATTGGTGTTTAAACACAAACTATGTTCAATCAAAACGTCAATGAACATATGTTACATGTTAACGGGAAGAGAGAGAAAATATTATGTTCCTTTTCCTTATTATGGTTTGACATGTATACCAGGGAATTATGGAAAATGGGAAAGAGAAAAGTAACTTCATAAATGAAGTGAAAACGATTTCAAATGCACGATTTTGTGAAAAATGTGAAATGATAAAAATATACGGTAAATGTGTTCCTTAATACAAACTGTGAATTGAGAAATGTCTTTCAAAAGACGTAAATGAAAATGTAAGAGACAAACTAATTGTCAAAGAAAAGAGCAAAACCATTTAAAAAGAAAGGATCTATAGTAGATTGATATGCGATGTTTTCTCATGCTATTATGAGAATCACGATATTGCGTTGTGGTCGCAAAAGATAATGATAAACATGTTGTTCAAAGGAGCACAATATGAGAATGAAAATTTTGAGATAAGAGAAATTTGAAGTCAGAGTTTATGCTGACGAGATTATTATTGTATTGAGAAAGAGTATTCGATAAAGGGAAAGTGTAAATGATTGAGTAATTGAGAATTTTGATGTGAAATTCTTAAGGTTTGCTCTTGTTTGTCTATTTTCTTTAGCGTAATGCCAAGAGTATCTATTCATTATGGAAATGATTATTCGTTTCCTATGTCCTTTTTCTTGACCAAGGTAAAACAGTTCGTTTATTTTCATATTTTTCTCGTGTATACAAATTCATTTCTTGTTAACTACCTTGGGTTGGCATTACGAATAGAGCAAAGAGCATGAACATAAAGATATCTTTGAGTGATATTGAACAAATGATAGAGAGAGATATGATAAGAAAAACATGATTGTGGTTACGAATTATGACTTTTGATGATATACAGGATATGAACTTAGTTGTGATGAAAGACTTTGATTTTTGCTGAGTTAGAGTGAAACTCAAATGTGCTATACGTCTGAGAATTGATGTCAGTTGAGAGTGAAACCACAATTGACAAGCATATTCTTATGCTATTGACTATTATGAATAGTGTTTTGAATGATGCCTTGATTGTGAGTACGTGAGGAAGAAAAGTTAGGTTGACATAGGAATATATTGATTTGAAATTACGGGGACAAAATTTTCTAAGTGGGTGAGAATTGTAACATCATGGAAAATTTTCGTCGTAAATTTATGAAAAATAAATGTTTAAACATCAATATATAAAGATTGATTAAATGTTGACATAAGGTTGACACGATTAAATCAAGAAAAATCGAAAATGCTGAAAATAGAAAGTACACGTTGTGCCAGCAAAGTACGCATAGTGGGCAAGACCAC
>CANYCX010657216.1:0-14289 GCA_948193385.1 Breynia disticha f. nivosa
TTACTGGGAGATAGAAGAAAGGAGAGAGAAAAGAAAACTGGAGAAAGATGAAAAAGAAAGAAGAAATAGATGAGAGAGAACAGAGAAAAAGAATGAGCAAAAGAAAGAGGATTGTAGATTTAATGAGAAATAGAAGGAACATGTCTGATGTCATGAATGATAAGAAAATAAATTGAATGAAGACAAAAGTGGAACTTAAAAATATTAGTAAATAAATAGATCAACTGGGCTGAGTAAGCAAAAGAAAAGACAAAGTTTAAATTAGAAATAATAGATGGACCTAATAAAACCTAAAAATGTAAAGAAAAGTTCAAAAACACAAAAATAAAAACTAATCAGTAAAAACAACATCACTCTTGCAATTTAAAAAGCAAAAAACGTGTGCGGTGTAATTAGCCCTTTATCTTTTAGTGTGGAAAGCAAGATCTGTATAGATTAGGACGTATTATTATGACTAAATACGATCGAAGGCTTAAATTCGAAGTCTAGAACGAGCCCTACAAGTTGTTCTTCTGTTAATCCAAATCTTCTAAAATTCTGGGCCGCATAAAAGCCATGCCAAATCTTTCTTTGCATGCGGATTTCATTCGTCTTTATAGTCACACTTCTTCGCGGTAGAAGCAAAGAAGCCAATAAATATATTTATAAAAATAATTTTTAGCATAAATTTTATCATTTTTTTACTCTTATGGATCGACCTCTAAAAATAACTAAAAATGAAATTATCTTTCTGATTTGTTACAATTATAGCACACATTGGATTGGAGGCCTATGTTAACAATGCTAACCTTATTTATAAATTGAATAAATAATGTAATTTCACGTTTTCTTGTGTCATTTCATTATCTAATGTAATTTTTTTTAAGAAAATCCTAACATTTGTCATAACTATAATAAATCACAAAATTGGGCTACATTTTCAGTTTTCTCTTAAAGATCGAGTTACAATTGTGAAACTACCAAAGTTCCAACATAAAACTTATTGTTGAGCGTAATTATAATTAACAAAATAACCGAAAATCCTGAAGATTGTATGAATCTTCCAATTCCATACTTTTTTTGAATCATCTCAAAAACCATTTGTTGAAGAAAAATAGAAGATGGAGGAACCAAATGAGTTCCATCACCAAGTGTGCTCGTCAAATTGCTACACATCTGATAAGGGATCTTAGTTTTTGTAGGTCCAAAAGTCAAATTATAAGATGTGCATATATATCTTTGATCCTTGATCATAAAACTCTAGTTCAGAAAGAAAAAATAAAGGTCTGAATTGAGTTTGTGATTTGATTAGCCACAACATATATGCTGAGCATTCAATGAAGCATAAAATTAGCACGTCTTCATTAGTATTGATAAGATATTATAAAATAATGGCACTGAATATGCAGAAAAACAAAGATATGGGCATTTTGGGGTTGGTGCAAATTAAAAGAAGGAGAATATTTTAAGCAGATGTTTTCACAAGTTTTAGTTAAAAATGAGTATGAGTGAGGTCAGTTTCAGTTTTAACATCAAATGAAGATATGACTCAAAGTTTTAAAAATTATATTCTGAATCAAATTCTATCCAAAATTTCGGTTATTTAGATTTGGTTCTTTCAGCAGTTCAAGTCTTTTGCTTCGAAGAAAATGAAACAGATAGTATCAGGTTTTAAATTTTTTAATATTTTTATTTCACATTAAAATAAAATCAGTGTCATTTATTTTAATCTTTTCCTTCACATCGGAAAATATTATTTAAAATATCTATTATAAAAACTTTTCTATACATAGATACTAAAGTTTTGATATATCACAATTGAACTTAATCTAATAATTTTTAATGTTAATTAAAATCTTAAGGTATCTCTGTGTTCAACAAATTTTTATTATCCTTAAATTTTATCAATAATATCTCTCAATTCAACAATTTGTTTAATAACACTTAGTTTTAGTTGAGCTTTAATAATAATCACTGACAAAAGTGCTATTACTAAAAATATCGTTGAAAATATCATTAAAATTAATTAAATAAAATTAAATAAAATTGAATTTATTTATTTATATATATATATATATATATATATATATATTCGATATCAATTTTGGTTCTTCAAGTCAATACAATTCAATATAATTTTCAGTTCAAATATTACATAAAAAATTAGAACTGTACTGAATAAAATGTTTTAGACGATTTAAATCAGAAAAAAATTTTGATTTTCCTCAATTTCAATTCAAAATATTCGGTTTGGTTTGAGAATTTTATAACTCTTGCTCAACCCTAATTTTAATATTTCCCACGAGCAAACAGATCTTGATCCCTCGAACGACGCCTCCGCTAATTCACTTAGTGAGAGTACTAATTTAAGCCGTTCATATAGCTTTTGTTGGAGACACACATAACAAATAAAAGAAAATTTGAAGAAGTGGCACTGTAAAGGTTAGGAGATTTAACCCAACATTATTTAAAACAGGCATTAAAAAATAACAATAACCACTTTGAGAACTAGTTTTTTTTGTTGCATTAAATTTAGAACGAGGGTTATTACTTCAATTTAAAGTCAGGAAAAAGTTATCGGACTCAGAATATTTACAATAATACTTACATATGCTTCATTTGAAAGACACTAATCAAATTTAAACATGTGATGTTTATAATACGAATATCTTGTCAATCCCTTGGGGTTATCATCAGAACTAGTGTAAACAAGATAATGACCCGCAAAAGAAGTATATAAAAATCTAGAAAAGAAACAAGAAGATGATATCGAGATAATAGAAAGGTGGTGGGGGCGATTAGAGTGGGGGAGGGTGGTGGTGGTATCAATCAAAGTGGGTTTAGCACTAATAGCATGAATGTGGGTCCAACATGAATCATTACAAACCTCAATATGTATCTTTTATAATTATAAAAATCAAAAGCAAAAGGAGTTGGTTTGGTCCCACTTTTCTTATTGCAGTTTGCAGAAACTGAAAGTCGTAGGATTTTTGTCTTGAGGCAGTTTTTTCCGTTTTCAGTTGTTCTTTTAATCTTGCTAATTACATGAATGCCAGTTTCTATTTTGGGAAACTTTGAGTGGAGGGTTTTGTAGCAACTCGATCATCACAGATATTCAGAGAGGTCTCTGGACACAGCATTGTGTGGATGTTTGTGTTTTTAAATTCATGCTAAGTTAATGTCTTTTATTTTTTGGCCCACTCAATCTAATTCAATTTTTAATTGGTAGTGTTTTTATGCCTTCGACAACATTATTTCAGTAGGGATTTTTGAAGCAGCCACGTTTATAAATTATTGTATAATTGACAACACTTTGGTATATTTTTCTTAATGGTTTTTGTCAATAATTGACATATGAAAAGTTATCCACGATTTATTGCAACTTATATTATGATGTGTTTCCCACTACAATAAAATTAAACATTTTTTACCAAAAATTTTTGACGAAAATTTCAGTTGCTGAAAATTTTAGAATTATTGACAAAACACTACCAATTAAAGTTAATACAGTTTTTGAAAACTTGCTATGATGTGGTTTTTGTAAAGAAAGTTTTGTACAAAATTACGTTAAAAAAATTAAGATAAAGGCAGTGCATAAAAAAACTGAAGTGCGGTATGCCATGGGAACATTAATTCATTAAAAGCACAAACAAATTCATATATTTTTACCTTCAATAAAAAAAATCATGAAAGGGTTGTCTTATATGCACATTTTTATCATATATCTTGTACATTCGAACTATTATCATCAACATAATTGAGTTAGTGCAGAAGAAAAGATTGATAGTGATTAGTCCTAAGTGCAAACAGCGACAGATATATTGATCTCCTTGCATCATTGGATCAAGTTCAAAAATCTTCAACTAATACCAATATTGATATTCTAATCGTATTCGCATTCTAATGGAAGTCGGTTGTGGATCTGGCTCCATCTACACACATTAAGATCAGCGAACTGTGAAAATATTCTCGTAGGATTGTTTCTCTCAATATTCTCATCCTCTCATAACCGGCATTCACATTATAAATATTCTGATTGTCCTAAACGATCTATTATCTTGACATCGACTTAAAAACCCTAAATATAGAGATAGATTTGTTAAACTTCAGTAAAGATAACTTTCGTGTTCATATAGGTCATGTTCAACTTGAATCTAAATAAATTAAATGCCTAACGTTTTTGGTATTACTCTCTATTTAATTTAGCTTAATTTACTTTTATCCTAATTTGTCTAAATTTTTTTAAACTTTTAGGCAATAGTCTCTTAATCTTACTAAATTCACAACATTCTCTCAAAAAATAACAATAAATGGCTCACATTCTCTTTGAAAAATCAGCAATGAGTCATGTTTTTCCCTTCTCTAATTTAGCTAAAGAGTAATCCACAAGAGTAAGTTGACAAAGTATTTGCAGTATTTCCCTTCATAAATTATATGATATTACATAAAGAGATTGTTGGCCATACTTTAAAAATCATGTGGTTCTAATAAAAAAAGTATAGAAGATAAAACAAAGACCCAAAGAGTGCTTCTTTCTAACTTTTTTCCTTCCCTTTTTTTTCTTGGGAATATATCAGTTTATTTATGAATTATGGGTGTAATATATACCTTAAATCCAATCCTGGTTTGATTCTTCGAATCAAATAGCAAAAATGCCAATATATTCACATTTATTTGAAAGTATGAGCAGGAAGAAGAATTATTCTAGACGAGTTGTTTTTCCAAAGGTTATTATACTAAATCTTTGACCAATTGAATGAAAAAAAATTATGTAAGGGCATAATTATATTGTAATAGATATGATTCCCAATGCTTAGCAATTTAGGTGACTGTAATTTCCAAGTCAAGCACCACGTGAACATCTTTTTTTGTTTTTCTGTTTTTTAATCAACCTAGGATAATTTCACTCAATGATATTATTGATGCTTAGAACAATTGAGAATAAAGATGATCCCCTAATGGATATTATATTCACGTTTTTACCAGTAATATATATAAAACGTCACAAAAAAATGATAAAAATTACTAGAGATAATTTAACAAACATACCATTTATTGTTTCCATATTGAGAAAATAGCCAATAACTTTGTTAATTTAAAAGAAGGCAATCTAAATATTCTATATTTAAAAAATAATCAAAGTATAACAAACTGAATCTTAAGATACAATCGTGCGTGAAATCTTATTCCTAAAATATCTTTCAAATCAAAATTCCAAATCAAACAAATTTCCACCTTCAGAAACTCACTATCGAAATCAAAAATACCCAATCAGCACAATTATCAATTGCAGAAATAAAAAAAATCCAAACATTACTTTTTTTCGAAAATCAAAGAAAATTGATGAAGGATCATTTTTAAAGTAATCAGATTGTGTGCTTCAACCCAGATATGAAATCAAGTAACATCATTCTTATTGATTGTAGTTTTAAGTCAATTTTCTATCAAAATTTCATAATCCCACCAGTTTTTGGAATTTTCACGACGAAGATGAAATCTTAAAATTTTTGTTCTCCAAAGTTCACAAAGGATCACATTAGCAAGTTCACATAAACATATACATATATTTGATCACACATTCTAAGGTTCACAAAGGTTCACATGCACAAGTTCACATAATATATAATCAACTTAAACACATGTTTTAAGGTTCACAGAGGTTCACATGCACACGTTCACAAAAAAAACTCAATCATTTCACACTCATTCTAAGGTTCACATGCTCAAGTTAAAAAAAACTCCATTTAAAATGTTCGTTCTAAAGTTCACAAAGGTTTACAAGCTCAAGTTCATAAAACATATAATCTACTTAACGCATGTTTTAAGGTTCACAGAGGTTCACATGATCAAGTTCACAAAACAAAAAACTCAATTAGAGTATACGTTCTAAGATTCAAGTAAGTTCACAAAGATCAAGTTCACAAAGAATATACTCAATCACATCACAAAACGTTCTAAAATTCAGAGAGGTTACATGATCATATTCTCAAAAAAATACTCAATTTGAGCACACGTTCTAAGGTTCACACAAGTTCACATGATCAGGTTCACAAAAAAATACTCAATCACATCTCAAATGTTCTAACGATTTTGCAGATAATCGAAGAGAGAAAGTTGTGATGCAAAAAAAAACGGATGGATATGCGGCAGTTGAAAGACTGCGATTCGAGAAAAAAAGAAACAAAATTTATGGTGAATGGTTTCACGTTTTTTTGAACATTTGTGTGAAAATAGGAATGATGTATTGATGACTAAAACTTCAATTTCAAAACTTAAAATATTATTTTTATAATATGAATTTGAAAAATGGTTATATTTATAATTAACTAAACTCACATGCTATTTTTTTAACAACTATTAGTTTTTATTTACAAACTAGTCACAATTGAAGGTTTTTTTTTGCACTCTTAATTATTAAATTGCAAATATACCTCTGTTCTGGGTTGATAAAGTTTATGTACTGTTTACATCAAACTAATATTTAGCTTAAACGATAAAAAATTATATATAAATTAATTTTAAAAAAAATATAAAAAATATAACAATTTAATATATATTATGTTAAAAGTTTATATTATGTTTAAATCTATAAAAATAGATATAAATTTATATAATTTTTTTTAATTCATATATAAAATTTATATATTAAGTTTATATTTATAAAAGTCATTTCTGTGCAAAGTGTAGTTAAAAAAAATTAAAACTACTATTCTGTAAAAATTTTTAAAACACATATACTTCTACAAATAAAAAGGTAAATGTAGTTTACTATGTAATTAATCCTAGGTATTTTCTTAAGCTAGTTTGGGTTCAGGTAGGAAAATTTTCGCAGGTACTCGATCCGACTACATCCCTACATATGCATTATTTAATTGTGTGTACATTAGTTTGACGTTTAATTGCATTGGAGAATGAAACACAAACAATAGAACAGAGGAAAAAAAATAAAGGATTTAAAATAGAGAGACTAAAATGAAACCTTATATTAATTTCAACTAGAAATCATATTAAGTTAAAAGTTTATATTATGTTTAAACCTTATATTAGTTTGACAAAACCTTCCCTAAACTCGAGAACATTCTTCAAACTATCCTAAGTTAGAAACATAAAGCTTAGTGGTGGTTTTGAAAGAAAACATATTAATTTCAACTAGAAATCAAGGTCAGCAAAGATTTCCAGAAATTTCAATTTTCTTTCTCGAAAGTTTGCAAAATTTTTAAAAATACTTGCAGATGATGAATTCGATTGAAATTTTTATGCTTATAGGTTAAGTTGCTAGAAGAAAAAATAATCATAGAACAATTGAATCTCATGTTAGGAGTTTGAGTTTTTGTGCTGTAAATTGTCCTATTTTGACCTAAAATGAAACCAGTTACTTCCAAAACATGATTTTCTTTTTATAGGATGAAATAGAGGATAAACAATATCAATCTAGAAACCAAAACATGCCTATAAAATGTAGCCTTTTAAATTACTCAATTTAAATTTGTTTGAGAGAAATATGATGAAAATGGCAAAGTAGGACAGTAAGCTACAAAATGTGGTGGTGGAAAAGTAACTTGGATTATAGGAATAGTTTTTAACAATGTAGAATGATTCATATGACCTTCCAAGTTCCCATATGAACTTTTATAAGTCTAAAATCAAGAAAAAAAATAGGCCAAAATATTAAATAGGATTTTTAATTGTTTGTGACTTTACATTGAAACTGGAAAGAAAAATAAGAAAAATTAGCCAAGAAACTTGTCGTGTGTAATTCACCATGTAAAAAGCAAAACTAAATTTTGGCCCAGAAGACATAAACAGAGTGTACATAATGGGAATACACATAGTCAAATTTCAATGCGATATAATATGATAAAAGGAACTGAAACTGATAGAAAGCAAACCAAAAAATAACAGTCAAAGAAAGTCAGGAAAACATGTTTGTGTTAGCCATAATCTAATGCAATTGTCTTACATAATCTTGCTTATTATTATGAGAGAATGATAAAGATAAGAAACTATAATTTTATCAGTTTATGCACTTGTGCTCATATGGAATTGATAAAATCATCCATGATATTAGTCCTATTCAATTATCAATGTAAGATATTGATAGTGATTCATGTGGACTTAAAGATAACATCAAAACATCTCCAGCTGGTCATTGACAATGAGAATTACTTTAAACCAAAACTAGTATGTATTTCTATGAGATGATTATGTTTCACCAATCATAGAGCATCAAAACATAAATATGTCATAAAGATGATGTAATGGATCCACCCACCAAATGAGAATGGTAGACTAGAAGTCATAAGCATTCTCATAGTGGTTCTTATATTGGTATACTCAGACCAAAAGTCATTATGTAACTTAGTTGAATTTTGATATACTTTGAAATATGTCTACCATGGCCTGTAACTAGGTTCCAAATACTAATATGATTGGGTATGTTATATCCCATGTTTGAGGGCATAAAAAAGTGAAAGGATTGTTACTCGTGTAAGAGAGATGATATCATTAGTCACTTGAAGTGTGACACTAAGCAGTGTGCAACCGCACCCAGATCGTATGATGAAATCATAAATCTGAGTTTGTTAGTTTAATTGGACTTTTATAAGTCAATCTCAAAGATAAATGGGCCTACAAAATCATACACCTTGAGTTTTTGGGCACAAGGACTAAACAGTAACTTATGACTATAGAATTCTAAAACAAAAATATTATTGAGCAGTAGGGGACAGTGTCGTTATTCAGTTAGGCCTAATCTCACAATCATAGCCTAAATAGTTTTTTTTGTAAAGTTAAAAATATGAAAATGCACAGACATATGTTGTAGGTGTTGTGGATTTTGGCCAGTAGTTGTAGAATTTTTGTAAAGTTAAAAATGCAAAAAATAGGGACATGGTGGTGGTCTACCAGATAATTTTGGGTTGGCACCTTAATGGGCCAAACGTGCAACCCACTTACAAAACCCTAAAAGTGCCATCTATTACAACTTAGGAAGATTAGGGTTTGAGTTTTCTAGTTCTATTCAGTTACATTAACCTAGGCAGGAATAAGATTCAATAAACCCTTATCTTCTTGAAACTAGAACCCTTGGGATTTAAGAGTCCATAAATAGACCCTTTCATGAGTATAGGTGGGGTTGCATGAATTTTAGGGCTAATTTTCTATCTTGTAGGTTCTTAAGGAGAGTCAGAAAATAGAGTTGTTATCCTTATAAAACAAAATAAGAAGAAAAGAAGACAAAGAAACTTAATGTGTTTGATTATCTACCTACATTCATGATGATAACATTGATGTTTTTCAGATATTATTTATGGGAGTGAGTACAGGATATATTGTCGCACCCAGTTTTATAAAGCTTATTTTCGAATAAACAATGATTTTGGCAACTATTTTTTTTCTTTTAAAAACAACAAATAATCAAAGAAGAACATGATAATATGTTTCATTTGAAATAAGTTGACCAAGTTCAGTCGTATACAAAATAAAGGTAAATATGAAAATATGCGAAAGCAATGGAAATAGATTTACAAAATAATGTATGTAAATCATTTTCTATACTCTAGTTCGTATAGATATACAAAAGTGGGTAATAAAAGTATAACCCTGAAAATCAGACTAAGGAGCCAACCTAAGCAGTCACTGTATCACCTCCTGAGCTTGCCAAAAGTGAGTCCTGACTGAATCTACTGTTGCTCTGCACAATCATCACAAACGCACATGCATGTGAGTAACTAAATACCCAGTAAGTATACCTACAAAACTTACCAAAGTAGTTAATGCATAAGTACTCATTGGTAAAGTCTGTTAGTTGTTTTAGATATTAAGGATAAGGAATACATCCAACATTATCTAATTCAATAAACATTAGTTCGTTATCCAAGGTTTAAGGGCCATAAATCTTAATTTATACCAAACTATCAAGTATTACGTCAATTTTTATTCCCATTTTCCTCTTAAACATTACAATTTTTACACTGCCAATTAAGCGCGAATGGCCATGGGAACGACCTACTCAGACCGTTCTCCTGGCTGTTTCACCCTACTGAATTGGTTCAGTAAGTGGAATGGCTGGGAAAACGGTTTGCATAGGCCATTTTCCAGCCTATTCTGACCTGCTGTGTCCAGAAAAAATAGCACCAATAAACACTTAACCTTTCATACAAAACAAACTCAAATCATGGGCATCATTCCTCAAGCATTTCACATTCAACAACAATCTTAAACACAACATTTCCCACTTTAAACTCCTTAATAATCATCAAACAATCCAATACTCAATTTCACACAACATTCATAATCCATACTCACATTAATACATAGTTCACTAATTCACACAACATTAATCCAAAACACAACAACCCGCACATACAATACATCTTCATATCCAACCAAACCAACACTTAAAATGCAAATGTATGCACTTATGAATGCCAATGCAAATCATACAAATGCATGCCTCAGGGTCTTTCTTTCATACGAGAGATCTCTCCTAAACTTTTGGGCCAATCCCCCTTGTATATTTTGAGTTCTCGCTCATTGTGCCAATCCTCCGGATATAATTAGAGCTCTCGCTCTATTGGGCCAATCCTCCTGAAATGATTAGAGCTCTCGCTCTTTTGGGCCAATCCCCCTGTTATAATTAGAGCTCTCTCTCTTTTGGGCCAATCCCCCTTTCATGAACATGCAAGAATGCTCATTTTATTTCCATATGATATGAATGAACGAAACACAACATTCCCAATCTAAATCTTAACAAATACAAGATCTTGGCTTATATCATCTCTCAATGTAATGCAAGCATTTACAATCCCTTCACCAAATTCATGTAACACAACTCATAATGTCATTCTTTACATATTTCATATCGTCAACCATAAATCACGACTTACCATCACAAGATTCATTCATGGCTCACATCAACAAGGTTAAGCAAAAACATGATTTCAGCTCCATTCATGCAACCTCTCCTCCAAAATTATCGAATAAAAACAATGCATCATTATCACATATTTCAATCCAATTTCCTATTTTACGTTTAAGTTCATTTCATACATTTTCATAATACCACGACATTGTCAACATAACACATATTACACTAAAACCATCAATTACAACGCATAAAGTCATTATCATGCACTTTTCCACATGCCACTTTACAACCACATCACAATCACAAACACTCATATTGAATCATTGTTAAAACATCACTTAACACCATCTTAACAATCAAACAACCACATTTCAACCAAGCTCATTTAACGACACTTTACCTAACATTTCAAAATATATGGAATCAACCAATATAATTAACCATACAGATACAAGAGATACAATGGTAAATGTGTTTTAGTTAATTTACCTCGAATCCTGCAAAGTCGGCTCTCGGCTCAACTCTGCTTTGAGTTTCAAACATTATCTCTTACACAAAATAGGTCACATTTCTCACATTAGACACTTAGCTACCCTCAAATTCACATTCTTATTATTATTCTTTAGAAAGCCCCAAATCACCTAAACCCTAAAATCACAAATCCTTCCTAAATCTCACAGTGTTAAGCTAAATGCTTACACATTTACGAATATCCATGAAAACCACACAAACTCTATTACATATAAATTTCATCTAGAGTTAGAGATTACCTAGCTCCAAAATGCCTCAATACCCCAAAATTCATCTAAGGTTTTGGTCCAGCTTGAGGTTTATGAAAATCTAAGAGAGAGGGGTAAAAATTAGTGTTTGGAAAGGCATGGGAATGTTTCTTGAAGGTTGAGAGGATTTCCTGTCGAGAAGGGGTCAACTACGATTTGTTTTATGTTTCTTTCTCTCCTTTTACTCAAATACACGTTTATTTTTAAATTCCCACCAGGTTGAACGACCTGCAGAATGACCTACCCAAGTCTTTCTCTTGGTTGTTCGCCCCTCTTGCAGCTCAAATTCCAATTTTGTCAACAGTATGGGAACAATTTGGGGAATGGCTAACCTAGGTCATTTCCAAGGCCGTTCTTAGCCACTGTTTTGACGTTTTTCCACTAAATTTAAGTTATATTTTTTTGGGTGTTATATATATACACATAAGTAAGATGTTGTTATAGTTTAAAATTCAAGTCAATATGATAACTTAACACAGTTGCAAGTCCTTGCCCAATGTAGTTAGACATAGCATGTGATGAAGATGAAGAAATCTGGCATGGGCAAGAGGCATGGTCAAGATGTGGGCAAGTTTATCTTTTATGGAGAAAGAACAAACTTTAATGGTGTCGAAAGATGCCAACTCTGACAAAGTGGTAATCAAGTTCTATGTCTTTAGTTCTAGAATGAAAGCAATGATTGGAAGTAAGATATATAGCTCCAATATTTTCTCACCAAAAAGTAGCTGAATTAGAGTTTAAAAAACCAAGATCAGCTAGTTATGACTTTAACCAGACAACTTTAGTAGCTACATTAGCTAGCTGTTGGGTTTCCAACATGTATTAGACTCAATGGTAGCAGAAATAAACATCAAGAACACGCAAGAACAACCAAGGATCGATATAAAATCATCTTAAAACATGCTATATAAAATCGGTTTACAGTAAGGTGAATACTAGGTGACATAAAGATTTAATCTTGAATGAAACACACCTTTCCTGTCCTGTTCTTTGCAAACCGTGGGGTTTAGGGCAACACCAAGTAACTACCACTTCAGAATACACTGAAGTGACCTTTTTGACACCAAGAACGAATCCCAAATGTGATTCCTCTATAGCAGTAACACATGAATTAGTCATAAATGTGTCCTAGCACTAGAGTATAAACGATTCACCTGTTCTTGTCAAATTGAATGAGTTTTTCTTGTGAGGAATGAGGCACACGATGATCACCACTAATGATCAGCCCTAAATCTCACTTCTGTCATCTAAGAAAAACCCTAAATCTCTCTTAGAATTTAGGTGGAAGCTATGACCAAGGAGAGTGTTTGAGGGACGACTAGAAGATTGAATAAAGACTAGGGTTTTTAGGTTTTTAAAGATAAGAGTTTTGCTTATTCAAAATACTTAACAATCCTAATTCCATTAGGAGTTTGTTAAGACTTTTAAAATTTAATGTAAGAAATATTATTTCTTTTAATTTATCCTACATTAATCATGTCTTAATTTAAGACATGCTTCCTAAATTTTCTCTCTCTTTATTTCTTACATATTTTCACTTAAGATATCATATTTAATAAATAATCTTTGTCTTAAAATCATGTAAGAAATATTATTTCTCATCCATATTGGGCCCAATTACCAAAATTAGCCCGAATACCCAATCCGGCCTAATGCATTGTTTGTAACTTTTATTATTTGTTAATAAAATTATGAGACATGTCTTAAATTAAGACATGATTAATGTTGGATAAGTTAAAAGAATAAAATCTTTTAATTATCCACATTATAATCACGATAAAGGAGGGTGTTTTTAAGAGGATTTTATTTTAATAAAAGACTTAACAAAGTCCTAATGGCATCAGGATTGTTAAGTGTTTTGAAAAACAAAATCACTTGTCTTTAAAATGATGAAAACCCTAGTCTTTTTTTAGCATTCTAGCCGTTCCATTCAAACACCAACCAAGCCGTGAGCCTTCCACCTAAATTGAGAGAAATTTAGGGTTTTTCTAGGAGAGAGATCGTGAGTTTTAGGGCTGGTCATTAGTGTTCATCATCTTGTGCCTTTTGTCTCATAAAGAAACTCATCCGAATCGACAAGAATAGGTGAATCGATTATACTTTCAGTGCTAGTACACATTTCTGTTTAATCTATGTGTTACTGTTCTAGAGGAACCATGCTTGTGGTTCTAGATTGGTTTCACAAAGGTCGTTTCGAAGTATTTTGAAACAATAGTTACTGTTCTTGCCCAAAAAACTCACGACATTAGAAGGAGAAGGAAGAAAGAGTAAGTTTTCTTTCCAAGATTCAATTTTTATGTTACCTAGTTATCACCCTTGTGTAAATATGTGTTGATCACAATTTTTTGGTGTGAATCTTGGCCTGTTCTTGATGTGTTTTGATGTGTTTTTCCGCTGCCTTAGACTTAGAATATGTTAGGAAACCCAACAGTGGTATCAGAGCGGTCAACATAATCGATTAATACATATTTGAACAATCAGTGAGCTTGTTTGATTAAAATTGGGGCTGAACGTGTGAGGCAATAAATTAGGGTTTTAAAATGACTTAAAACAGTAGGTTTAATGTTGATTTTGATCCTAAAAGTTACTGTTCACGTTTTAGTATTGTGTTTAATTCATAAAATACAAAACTAGGTCGATAATCTGATGCTTAATGACTATTTT
>CANYCX010657769.1:0-11595 GCA_948193385.1 Breynia disticha f. nivosa
ATGAACGATCTGCGGAGTTTAGTGTAAGTTCTTTTAGTTATTTTAACAATCTCTTTTTATGTGTTTACTTTATTTATATAATATATATTTATTACTTAGCTTTTTCCAACATGCACGTGTTCAGAACTCCCTTAGTCAGCAGTCTTCTGAGGGTAGCACGAGCTTGCAGGACAAGTGCGAGGCGTACATGGAGGCAGTAGGTGGGGTCGGCTCTAGAGGTTTTGTTTATGGCTTGGGGTCCGATGCTCCTCATTTTTTCGCCGAGCAGATTAGCAACACACGGCAAGACGACACACGTGCAATGGAGATCAGACGCGAAAACGAGCACCTCCGCACTCGAGTCGAGACGTTAGAGTGCCATCAACAGGAGACTGCACGACGACATGAAGAGATGTTAGAGCGCCACGAACAAGAGAACAACCGACGATTCGAGGAGATGCAGCGACAAATGGAGATATACTTTTTGCGTTCACGCTTTGATACCGATGGTCTCATGTCTCACCGGCCACCTCCTTTGTAGGATTTACGTATTATCTATTTCGTTATATTTTGAACGAACATTACACAATATCAGATATTATGTATTATATTTTGGACGCACATTACAAAATTTCGGATATTATATATTATATTTTGTTATAATATTTTATTTTAATTTTTAAATTATTGTTTTTTTTGTTATATTTTGGAGTCCACGTGGACGCCAATTTTTGGCATCCACGTGGACTCCAAATTTTGAAAATTTGGCATCCACGTGGACGCCAAATAAAAATTGGAGTCAAGCGTTTTAGTATCCAATTTTAGCGTCCAAAAATTGGACGCTAATTTCACTTAGTATCCAGATTTTTGCATTTAGAGTCAAAATTTTTGGACCCTAAATGTGCGATTTTTTGTAGTGTTTGAAAATCAAGCAACATCATGCTTCAATTTACTAAGCTTATAAGAATTTGCCAAGTCAACATAAGCGGGAACACAATGTCACTACACGTAGTCACAACCACCACGCATATTTCCCCAGACCGCGTACGTGACTACGCGTGGTTAAAGCCATCGTGCGTATTTCCCTAGGCCGCGTGCCTTATGAAAATCTGCAAAAACTTCACCAATTATATATTTGACTCTGTTTTACGAACAATTTTCACCTGAATTATTATTCAAATTTGGTTTCATATGTATTCTCTTCTAATAATAATCCTAACATCACTCAAAATATTAATTTATTTAGTTTATTCTTAATTATGTTAATTGTTTCAATAATCATAAGATTTTAGGATGGGAATGTTACAATGAGAACATTGTGTGGTTCTGAGTCATAAGTGATTCTCATATGCAAGTCTTACATTAAAGTTTTTAGACTTAGAATTTATGTAAAACTCTAGATGAACTACTATATGCATTAACATAGGCCTAATGTGCCTATAACAGAATGATAAGTAAGAATATGATTGGATATGTATTGGTTCATGTAAGAGTATGATTGGATATGTATTGGTTCATGTTAGAGAACATAAGAGATTTGAAGGGATTATCCGTCTCGGAGGAGAGAACATCATCAGCATCTTAATTAGTGAACTAAGAAGTGTATGGCTGCACCCAGATATTATTTATATAAAATACTTTAGTGTCACTTATGTATGAAGAAAAGAATTAGAATGCATAAAGATAACTCGGACCTACTTTATGCTAATTTTGATATTCGAGGGTAAGAAACAATGTAAGATTGCATTAGGTCAAATGAATGTCATTTCATCTTCATTTAATTTGGAGGGTCATTATGACTTGTTAAAGTGCGTAAATGATCATTAGGAATTAACAATTCATTTTTTAACATTAAATAGACCTATAGGATCGAACACAAAAATTAGTCGGAAGGTTATTTTTTATATTTCTTTAAGGGTTAAATATTTGGGTTTTTTTGTCTAGGCCCAAAATTCAATGAAATTTTGGAACAATGTACATGGGTTGCCACCCTAAAAAGGTTATTTTCCTATTTTCTCGTTTCATTGAAAGTCCTTCCTATTTTAACAATTTTTATAAAGTTTTCCCAAAAAATACCATTTTATTTAAACCATACTCAGACAGCTATGGGAATGGGAGGATCGTTCAAGAAAACCACCAAAACTCATTCCCACAGCAACAAAATATCTTCATCTTGTTAATTTTCTTTCACTATATACAGCAATCTGTATGTTCAGCAAAATTGAGCTATCCTCGATGTTAATTGCAACAGCTGTCAATATTTGTTGCAACTTCTACTAGTTCTTTGAAAATGGGTAAGTTCCTCTGTCTCCATTTGTATTTGGAATGAGGTGTTAATGGTGTCACGTCTATGTTATATTTCTTATTACATTTAGCTTTCACAATTGTAGGAAGAGCAAACTATTCCCAGCTCTTAGAACTCGAGAACTTGTTCAAACCAAAGCAATTTTCCACCTACAGAAAATCAAATATACACATGTTGAACTATAGACTTTTACAGAAGAAGCCATCCTCAAAGGAAGATGCAAAACTGAACCACAGAGAATCTGAGAGAACTAGACAAACTAGAATCTGAGGCCACTACATCACCTTGTGCTGCATCCTCCCCTTTTTAATAAAAGTATGATACCCACATATGCACTGTTTTCCAGTTTTCCAGAACATGTTAAAACAATTATTTAGATTCGTATAACTTGATTTTGATGAATGAATTTTGAAACTATAATGATGAATTTTGTAGTTATGATGAATGAGGTGGAGGCACTGTATCAGCAGTTTCATTTTTTAACGTTTTGTCAACTTGTTTTCATCTTTATTTTTCTATTACAAGTTGACCATTAGGTGACAAATCATAGAAAAATGTAAAAAAACTTGGCGGCTATACATGTTACTAATATGAGAATTAGGGTTTCACTGTTTCTTTTGTAATTTTTTGTGAACATTTTGTCAATTTGTTGTCAACTTTGATTATCTGCTACAGTTTAACAATAAGTCGACTTGAAGTTGACAAATAAAAAAGTATGTAAATAGAAACACAAAGAAAACAATTCCTGTGTTTTTTAGATTTTTTTGTGAAAAATATTATGAAAAAAATTAAATATGCATAAGTTAAAATAAATTTAAAAATCAACAATAAGTTGACCATGTGATGACTTATAGAAAAAATATAAAAAATATTATGAAAAAATTGAATATGATTTTGATGATGAATGTTATTGTTTCTGGAATAATTTGGCTTGAGAATGGAGATTTTGTTAGCGGTTTTTATGTTTTTGAATTTGAATTGTGTTTTAAATGAAGGTGTTTTAAGAGGTTTTTATGTTTTTGAATTTGAAATTTTTTGAATTGGAAAGATTATGTGGAGAATCTTTGCAGATTGAGTCTATATATAATATGACAATATAGGGAATAGAATCATTAAAGATAACATTCTTAGGATTTCTTTCCTAAGATGGCATACATGGAAAGATGGTACTTTAAAAATGGTATACGTGTAATTTGACCGAAATTCCACAGCCCACAATAATTATTTACTAACTACTAAAATGGAAGAAAAGAGAGAGATAAGTAAAAGGTGTGTGTAAACGATTGTTTTCATTGAAGAGGAACTGCTGTATTTATAGAGCAGCAATTACAGTAGAATACAACAACATAGTCGATAGATACAAACTGAAAAGGATAACTGTGAATATACAAATTCATATTTAAAGTGCAGAGTTAGTTGGTGGTAGGACTCTATCCTTATCACTCTCCCGCAAGCTCATGGGAGGAGCCCGAATCGTGTACTTGGATCGATGACCATGGAACTTCGCTTTAGACAAAGCTTTAGTAAGTAAGTTTACGATTTGATCTTTGGTGGAAATGTGTTTCACAGAGAGACAACGACGTGACACCAGGTCTCGGACAAAGTGGAATTTCTAAATGCCGAGATCTAGTAGTGAAGATAAGATTGCCAGATAGATATGTCGCTCCAAAATTATCACACCAAAGAGTTGGTGGTTTAGTAGGCTGTCTCCCAATTTCTCGTAAGAGTGAGATCAGCCAAAGCATTTCACTAGTCGAAGTGGCTAGAACCCGATATTCAGCTTCGGTTGAGGAACGAGAAACAACACGTTGCTTCTTGGAAGACTAAGAGATGAGGTTTGGTCCGACATAGATTGCAAAGCCAGTAGTCAATTTGCGGTCTAGCTTGTTTCCACCCAAGTCTGCATCACAGTAGACTGATAAAGACTGGTCGATGAATGTAAATTCCAAAGTCCTTTGTGACAGAGAGATACCGCATGATACGTTTGACGGAACTCCAGTGGGCTGTTGATGGGTTATGCATGTACTGCGCAGCATGATTAATGGCAAAAGAGACATCCGTCGAGTGAGACACAAGTACTGGAGACTGCCAATGATCCGATGATAGAGATGAGCATCACATGGTGTAGTGTCTGAGTCAGTTTTGGAAGGAGTCGCAGAAGTAGCTAGTGGGGTGCCAATGGGTTTACAATTGGTCATCTTGGCGTGATCCAACAGATCCTGAATGTATTTAGACTAATTTAGCTGTACCCCATGCGTGTCTCAAACTGCTTAAATACCAAGGAAGTAGTGTAGTCGGCCTAAGTCTTTGAGGGAGAATTTAGAGCGAAGATACTGAATAGTAGCAGCCATGAAGGAATAATGAGAACTTATGAAGATAATATCATCTACGTAGATCATATACCATCTTGTGCATAATAGAAAAGGGATTGATCCGTCTTGGAGGACCAAAAACCATAAGCAGAGAGGGCTTGGTGTAAGCAACTAAACCACTCCCGTGGTGCTTGATGTAAACCATAGAGAGATTTTCAGAGTAGACAGACATGGTCTGGTTTGGAGGAATCAACAAAACCTGGGGGCTGCATCATAAAGACCTACTCATAAAGTGTGCCATTGAGGAAGGCATTAGAAATATCAAGCTGAGTAATAGGTCAACCATTCGACACAGCAATGGAAGAATAAGCCGGATAGTAGCAGGCTTGATGACGGGGCTGAAGGTATCATGAAAATCAAGGCCTGGCCGTTGATTGTATCCTTTAGCAACTAAGCGCACTTGTATATGTCAACGGACCCTCAGCATGTTGCTTCAATTGGAAAACCCACTTACATCTGATAGTGTTGGTGGCATCTGTAGCTGGAATAAGAACCCAGGTGTTGTTTTTTATCATGGCCTCATACTCACGACACATGGTAGCCCGCCATTAAGGATGCTTCTTGGCATGGGTGAAGCACATTGGAACACTGGAGGGGTTCACAACAACAGCCTGGTAAACACACGGTTTCAAGCTGCCAGTTTATTTTCATGTAACCATAGGATGGTTCTTGGTCACGACCTGTGGAGAAGAGCAATCAACATTAGTGAGATCAACTATTAAATTGAGACCAGGTGAGGAAGTTGATCAGCGAGTGGAGCTGGCTGAAGCGGGTGTGCTCATGTCGGAGGAATGAGTCACCACTGGAGTCGTAACAGGTGCGGGTGCAATTGGACGACAGCCAGAAGGTGTAGACGACAGAGGCTGTGGAGTTGAGCAAGTGGGTTGTATTGAACCAGGCTGTCGTTGAAGGCTGGGTGCTGTCGTTGAAGGCTGGGAGTTGTCAGTGGAGATCTGTTGGCAAGATCAGCAGGTAATGAAGGCAGAACATTCGTGGGGGTGGACTGGGGGGGCGAGCTCGATGAAGATAATAAGGGACCTGCAAAAGGAAAGCAAGTTTCATCAAAGTGTACATGGCGAGAAATATAAATGCGAGATGTTGAGGGATTGAGACAGCGATATCCCTTGTGGGTCTTGTTGTAACCAAGAAAGACGTAGGGAACAGAACGAGGAGCTAACTTATGAGCAGAATATGGGCGCAGCCACGGGTAACACAAACAACCAAAAATTTTTAACTCATTATAGTCGGGCGTATCACCAAAGAGACGTAGAAATGGAGATTGGAAATCAATGACAGGCGATGGAAGTCTATTGATAACATAGTTGGCACAGTCGAATGCATACATCCAGTACTTGAGAGGGACATTAGTAGTGTGGAGCATGGCTCGAGAGGTCTCAACAATGTGGCGATGTCTTTGCTCGGCATTGCCATTTTGTTTCGGCATATAGGGACAGGAGACTCTTTGGGAAATGCCATGTTGTTGAAGGTAAGTTTGAAGTGCTTGGAAATCAACGCCCCAGTAAGCCTGAAACATCTGAATTTTGGTGTTAAAGTAGCGCTCAACAAAATGGTGAAATTTGGTGAACTCACCTAAGACTTGGTTTTTAGTACGTAGGAAATAGATCCAGGAGTATTTAGTAAAGTGGTCATGAAAGAGCAAATAATATTTAGACTCATTAATAGAAGTAACAGGAGCAGGGCCCCAAAGATCACTACATATTAATTGAAGAGGTCTAGTGGCCTAAAAATTTGAGACAGGAAACGACAATTTCTGACTTTTACTAATACTGCACCCATAACATAAAGAAGCAGACTAAGAAAGAGAGAACTCTAGCTTATTTTCCGTTAAAACTTGACGAACAATTGCATTATTGACATGACCTAATCGCTGATACCATGTGGAGATGACAACATGAGCAGACAGACGAGAAGATACCGAGGATTGACGCTATAAAGAAAGACGATACACACCATCTTCATTCTTGCCCTGGCAAAGGATTGTCCCTGTGTGCAAATCCTTAACATGAAAACAGTTATAGAAGAATTCGACTGAAACAGGGTTAGTGGTTGTCAACACATGAACAAATAATAAATTTTGAAACACATCGAGAACACATAACACAATATGAAAATTAAAGGAGTGAGTGTTATCAGACATAACAGAGGAATTGAGATGAGTAATAGGAAGGGTATTACCATCACCAATTTTGACTTCCTCTGGTTCGGAATACTCTGAGTGAACTGCTAAATTATCTAAGTCAGATGTTAAATGATGAGAGGCCCCATAATCCACCACCCAAGATTGAGAAGCAGGAGAAGATCCAGAGACAGCGATGTTTGTAGAAGGTGCACCAGATTGTCGATTAGAAGAAGCAGATGGGCATTGTCGGTTAATATGACCAAAGCCTTGGCAAATCTGACACTGAATGTTGTAATAAATGGAAGAGGAGCCACTGCCAGAATAGGAGGAGCGTCCCCTACCACGTCCACACGAATGACGAGAACCAGAATTATTGCGAGGAGCACGCTGGGTGAAGTTGGCGAAGCATTAAGAGGATTGGATGTTTTCTCATCACCTTGCAGCTGAATTTCCTCACTCAATAGCAAGCCAAATAGATCATCAAAGGAAACCGCATCAACTCGATTTAATAAGGCCCGAACAAAGGGGCGATAATCAGAACCAAGACCATCGATGATGTGGTCATTTAGTATATCAGAATCCAGGGGATTACCTAAGGCCGCAAGTTGATCGGCGAGAGCTTTGGAGCGCTGCATGTAGGTAGTGATGGAGTCATTCCCGCGACTCAAGTTGGCAAGCTGGTGGCGCAAGGTACGGATTTGGGCCTTCGAACCTGAGGCGTAAGTAGCTGCCAGGCGAGTCCACGCATCCCGTGCTGTAGTGACCCCAACGATCTGAGGTAGCAAATTCTCCGAAACGGAGCAAATAATCCAGCTGAGAACAAGCTGGTCTTTCTTAAACCAAACGGAAAAATCCGGGTTGGAAGCGCCATTTACCAAAGCTAGTGGACTGGAGATGGAGCCATCAACATGTCCAAACAGGTCATAGGCACAAAGGAGGGGCTGGAGCTGTGTTTCCAGAGCAGGTAATTAGTTGTTGTGAGTTTGACAAGAACAGTGATGTTGGGAATGGTAGGAGCAGTGGAGGAGTTTGCAGGGACGATTTCGTTGGCCATGGTTTGCAAGAAAAGAGTTTACTCGGTTAGGAGATTTACGGCTCTGGTACCATAAAAGGTTTATGTAAACGATAGTTTCATTGAGAAGGAGCTGCTGTATTTATAGAGCAGCAAGTACAGTAAGATACAACAACGTAGTCGATAGATACAACTGAAAGGGATAACTGTGAATATACAAATTCATATTTAAACTGTTGAGTCAGTTGGTAGGACTCTATCCTTATCAATACGCTGATGCTGGCAGCATATTATTGCAATAAGCTATTACGTGTAGCGTATTGCTATAATTAATTTACTACACATACCAGCGTTTTAACGATCGCCCCATCACTAATTGGGAATTATTTTTGGATTACTCGTAGTTTGGGAATATATTTTTCCTAACTTACTCTTCTAGTCAAATGCCCCTCACCGATGTGATATTCGCACTTGTTTCTTAACAATTCAGCGATTACATGCCTTCACTAACCAAAACAAAATGTATTATCATACAATCATACACAATATTTGATATTGGGTTATAAGTATACACCACTTATAAATCATTCACACACACCACAACTCATCCATATGATATTCACACTTGTTTTTGAACAATTTAGCGATATTGTCTTAACTAGGCCGCTTCTTCTTATGTAAAAAATGCACAATACATACATGTCTTCACTAACCAAAAACAAAATGTATAATCATCCTCAAAGCTCATAATTCACAGCAATTAATTGATCAACATAAACAATAGAAAAATTTCTACAACAATCAAATGATAAAGGTAATAGATTTAACGTATTATCACTCCTCTTCAAGCTAAAGCCAGTTAGCACAAATTTAGCTTGTCGCGATGTCGAAGAAACTTGGTCTTTGGAAGAGATTTTGTTAGAAGATCCGCTATATGATCTTCGGTTGAAATTTATCTGACTGGAGTTTACGTTTTGATACAAGATCTTGAACAAAGTGAAACTCGATCTTAAGATGTCTAGAACGAGTGTGGAAAATAGGGCTACCAGTAAGGTAAGTGTCACTGATGTTGTCGCACCATAACAGAGGTGGTCTTGGTTAGGAGAGGCTGATTTCTTGAAGAAGAGAGGTGAGCCAAAGAACTTTACTAGTGGATGTTGCAAGTGCTCGATATTCTGCTTTGGTCGAAGACCGAGATACTGCATTTTTACTTCTTTGAACTCCAAGAGATTAAATTTGGTTCAGAATATATAGCAAATCCTATAGTTGATTTTCTATCAAGTTTGTCCCTGCCAAGATCTACATCACAATATACTGAAAGTGTGAGATCAGTAGAGTGTCTCAGAAAAAGTTCCATGGTTATCGTTCCTTTGATGTAATACAATCTCTGCTTCAACATTATCCAATCTCCCTGTGTTGGTTGATGCATTTTCTATGAAGCTTTACTTATTGCAAAGGAAAGATCTGGTCTGGTAATACACAAATACCGTAGAGTGCCAAAGGTTTGTCGGTATGTTATTGGATCAAATGGTGCATCAACAGAAATTGTCGTAGAAGAATGTACACTAGTGACAGTCGATGGGGCAAGCGGAGTGCCAACAGGTTTGGCGTGGTGCATGTTAGTGTCTTCAAGAATTTTTGAAGCATATCGTGCTTGAGTAAGTAAAACTCCTATTAAGTACCAATGTGCCTCTATGCCATGAAAAAAGAACTGAGTCTTCCAAGATCTTTGAGTGCATATTTGGATTGAAGATTATGAACTACTGAAGAGGAGAAGTAGTCTGACGAACTTGTGAATAAGATATCATCAACATAAATGAGAAAGTAAGCTCAAATATTGTCTTTGTTGTAGTAGAGGAGAGACTGATCGGTGTTGGAGTTGGATCCTTTGAAGCCGAAGGACAGTGAAGTATCACGAAGACAACTAAACCACGCACGTGGAGCCTATTTAAGTCCATAAAGTGACTTTTTGAGGAGACAGACATGATTCCGTTTGGTTGACTCAACAAACCCTGTGGTTGACACATGTAGACTTTTCCTCTAATGTGCCATTGAGAAAGGCATTCAAAAAATCCAATTGTCAAACACTTCAATTATGTGATAATGCAATAGATAAAATAAGTCTGAGGGTTGCAGGTTTAATTACCGGACTGAATGTTTCTTTGTAATCAATTCCTGGACATTGGTTGAATCCTTTTGCAACCAAGCAAGCGTTATGTTGACCAATGGAACCATATGGATGATGTTTGACACAAAAAAACCATTTGCAACCAATTAAATTTGTTGCGGTCTGTGGTGGAACAAGTTCCCATGTGTTGTTTCTGATATGGGCATTGCTTTTTGCCAGTGCAGATGTTTGTTGGCCTGGGTGAATGAAGTCGATGTTTCACTGAGATGTGTTGAGGTGGAAGTGAATGCCTTGGGTTTTAAAGATCTAGTTTTGCCTCTGGTCAGCATGGGTTGAGTGTTGCGGTTTAGTATTGGAGAGGTAGGTGGTTTAGTTTGTTTGGTTAAGTCAACGATGAGATTGAGGCCAGGTACTATGGTGGATAATGGAGTTGATGGTTGGTAGAATGATGGCTGAGGCTGAGTGGGATAGTTTAATAGAGGAACAACAGGTTGAGGGGATGTACTTGGTTGACGTGGAGCTGATGGAATGACAGGGTGTGGTTGTCGTTTGTGGAGTGGAATGAGGAAATAAAGGTTGTAGGTTTGGTGAGTGGACCGTCAGTTGGGAAGTGGTGTGTAGGGGAAGAGGTGAATTGTTGTTTGGTATGGTTGGCTATTTGGTGTCGGTGGATTGAAGTTGGGGCATGGCTTGTGCAGGTCGATGGTAACTCTGGTGGGAGGTAGAAAAGAGTAGTCGGATGGATTATGGAGTGTTGAGCCTGTGGAACGTTTGAGGGAGACATCAGACCTGTAAAAGGGAAAGCAAATTCATCAAACTGAACATGACGAAAAATATAAAGTTTGTCAATAATTGGATCTAAACAATGGTATCCTTTATGTATCTTGCTATAACCCAAAAATACACATGGTAATGATCTTTGAGAAAGTTTGTGCTTAGAATAAGATCTGAGCCATGGATAACACAAACAACCAAATACTTAGAGAATATTATAGTCGGGTGAGTCTCCAAATAAAACTGTATAAGGAGAAGAGAAAGATAACAAAGGAATAGGTAAGCGATTTATAATGTAATTGGCACAGTCAAATGCATAATTCTAGTACTTCATGGGTACTTTGGTCGTATGTAGCATGGATAGTGTTGTATCAATAATGTGTCGATGTTTTCTTTCAGCATATCCATTTTTTTCTGGCGTATGAGAAGAAGAGCTACGTTGAGCAATGCCGTATTTGGAGAGGTATAGTGTGAGTGTTGGGAATGTATCCCACATCTAATAATTGAAGAATATAAAGTGGTTTATAATGATATGGACTGTAGTCTTATACAAGCCAATTGATTTTGTATTAGAGGGTTTACAGTCTGTATCATTCATAAGTCTATATGTGTGTGTACGGGCCCATGGACCTTATTATGGTATCAGAGTCATAATAAATTACCCTTCTCTGATTTTCTTACTGTAGAGTAGTGAGTCGGGGTCGAATCCACAGAGATTAGTAAAATCGCTATTTGATCACAACAAAATAAAATTCGTTAATGATTCAATTTAAGGAAGAATTTATTTAAAACAAGCACGAAATGTAATAATAAAATTTCAATAAAAAGATATCTAGTTGAGATAATCCACATAATCCGGTGTTGATCCTTGACGCTACAAATACG
>CANYCX010657802.1:0-10726 GCA_948193385.1 Breynia disticha f. nivosa
TTGAGTTGTTTTGAGCTTTTCCACTTGTGCCCGGTGTAGCATGTTCTATATACTACCCGAATGTTGTGTTCACCGAGAACCATAACCACTCCCTCTTTTTATACTATTGTATACGCTCCCAAGAGCCATTTGTAATTGCCACACAGAGCTCTAATTTAGGCTAATTTATTCTCTACTTGACACCTACATGCGTGAATGTGATGACAATACTTTAATGATCAAAATACGTATTCATATCAGTACCAAATCATGCTATTTTCCACATTTAACTCATCAATGGCATAACCATATAAATCATCCCAAATCTCCATACAAAACACATAAGCATCAATTCAGATAACATAGTCAAAGAACTTATGCACATTACACAGACTTGTCCATGTAGTTGGACAGTCCTCTAGAAAAATAAGGAAAATAGAAAAGTTGAGCCATACATAACACCTAGGGCATAAGCCAGATAAAACTCAATCCATAAGCAATTCTACCACCATTCAAGCCACTAATACAACATCACGACCAATCAAATCCTTCACATTCTAAACAAAAAAAAATTTCAACTCAACATATATATATATAAATACTTTCCTCAACATCACACCAGTCATATACATAACCATCCATAACTCAAACTTTCTTAAGAACATACACAATATGCACTTTCTATAACAACCATTTAAAGAACATATATATATAAGCATCACACATTGTATCAATCATCATACTTAATCATGTCACAACAACAAACAAACACACAAGGAAGGTTGCATTCATGTTGCTTACCTTTCAAAACTCATCTAACGTCCCGTATGGGAACCACCTTCGCCCTGATTAGGTCCTCCTAATCACAATTAAAAATTACATTAATTGATTATATATATACAAATTTGCTAAACGATAAATGAACGATGCTATTATGTTTATATACGTGTTTATCATAAGTTCCTTCCCATTTCTCTTTCCCCATTAACTACTCTCACCTACCCTTCACTTAATTCAATTCTTCCTTTATTACCAACCATCTCCAACCCACTTAATAAACTCATTGAGGTATACTTCTACGATTATTACTATCCGATACATAATCTATACCCTAGTTCCTCCGATTCCCTTTCTGAAACCCTAAACAATTTTCCTTACTCATTCAATACTCATGCATCATCAAAAACCCAATTAAATTGGCCATCAAATTCACCTTACTAGAGCCCAAAGAAGTTAACCATAACAATGATACTTCAAACCGAACTTAGATTTAGAAAACCCAATCCCGTCACTCTAACCCTTCCAACTTAAAACTCTGATTTTAAGTACTTAAATTATGAATTAACACTAAAATTAGGTACTAATGGTTACTACACATGCTAAGCTTTCCAACGAACCATATTTCACTCAATTCAAAGCTTAAATGGATGAAATATCGCATCAGAAAGTTAAGTATGTGAGAAAAACGGGATTTAAGGATTTTGGTTCGAGAAAACTTACCGAATCAAGATCTCTAACAGATTCCACAACTCCAAATCACCACGATTCAATGAGTTTCAAGCTTGGTTAGGTGTTTTGGAATTTGGTTCGGGTTTTTGGGAGGAAAAACGTGGATATGGAAAAGTGTAGAGAGATGTTGGCATGTGTGAGAGTATATATAATTTCAGTTTGGACAATTTTACCCCTAATTGTACCAATTCTTTATTCTCCCGTTTTCTCTTTCCCGATCGACTTAACTTCGATCGATTTTTTTTAATTCACACCACTTCCTACACTCTCCACCTATTATAAATTAAATTATTTTGCGAAAATTTTATTCACATTGTTATTGAACATACCGTTTAATTTTTAAAATAAACGTATGATAGAGGGTGTTACACAGGCTCAGTGAGTATTCATTAATATAACTAATTATATTATTTAATCATATATACCCATTTTCAATAATATCAAATAAACGCGATACTATAAACCATTTATAATCAATAAACATTTCCTGTAATCCTGTAGATCATATACTGTATAATCCCCCTCCACATAAATGATCTCCCTCTACAATATAAATTTCATCTAGAATATATATTCCGCTCTATGTAAGATTGATCATATATCACCAATCCACCCCTCACCAATACCATATCAACACCATATCATCACTAATCACATCGTTTCACGTACATTGTAAATCAAAGCATACAATCCTATAATGTGAATATTGTAACGTACTTGTTTGCATTTTTTTTTCATATGTACTTGTTCACATTTTGATCAAATAAACATATTCGTTATCATTTTATGCTATTTCACATTTCACCATTTCTTCACAATTCATATTGTCTAGCAATTAATCATTTACTACCGAATCTTAAATTGCATAATTTGTATTTAAAGTGAGTTAGACTACTCACCTGGATATCCATTATATTCAAACCTCCTCTTGACTCCAATTTTAGTCCTGCTAATCTAATCGATTTCCTATATAATAATAGAAGAAACATTTTATAAAATCCAATATAGCCGTAAATTAATATGTAAGCTTTAATTTCATTCCTATTTACCTCGTATATCAATAATTTATAACTATTCTTACTTTAAACTGATTTTTTTTTATAATTCTCATATAAAAAAACGTCATAAATACTTACCGTTATCTCTGAAATTTTCTGTTTTGATTATTCCAGTTGACTTCTAGCTCGATTCTACGATCAATTTGATATATAATACTTGATTCCTAATCAAATCTCTCTTTTTCTCTCATTCTCGACTCTCTCTCATTTTCTTTATTTTCTTTTCTATTTCCATTGACTATTTTATGCTTGAAAATGCCTTATATACAATTTTAATGGCCAGCACGACCTTGCCAACATCGAGACGACCCATGCCAACTTAAATCCTACACGTCTGGGTCTAATTTCCAACATTTTTGGATTTTTAACACTTTAGCAAGGCCTATGATGATACCAACATGACCGTGTCAGCATCACAACTCATTTTCTCCTCATTTTTAACATGATCATGATCATATACTTCCCTAGGAGCAGGCCCAACGTGTTTCCAGCACGCCCATAAAGCTGTGCACCTATTTTCTCGCCGATTTCACTTCGAAACTTCATTTCTTCATAACCTTAACCCGAATGACTCTTAACTTGTTCAATATTATCATTTAACTTAAGTTTTATCTCTTATCTTTGTTGAATTCACTAACCACTTCCTAATCATGTTAATCGTATTAGTTATTTTACTTATCTATCGGGTTTTAGAACTAGAATGTTACAAATCTTCCCCCTTAAAGAATTTTGTCCTTGAAATTCACACTTCTCTATATTTTAGCTTCTTCATTCTGTTCATAATCCTATTATTATTATTATTTCACCTTCTATAAGATTATGATATGCATATGCAATTGCTATGCAAATAAAATGTACCTTTCAATAGCTGTGGATCATTATGTCTCATCCTACTTTCGGTTTTTTATGTTGTTTATTCCAGATTATGATTCTTCCAAAGAAATTTAATCATAAGAATCAACTTGTTTCTTATCTGTTTTATCTGATGATCCATAATCTGTATTGATTCTTCTCTATTGGTTAAATTTTTTTCTATCTATACTTTTGATTCTGGTATAATATGGGTAGAATCTGATCCATATCTCCAAAGCATATTCACATGAAAAACATCTTGTATTTGCTCTAGTTTTGCAGATAGAACAAGTTTGTAAGTTAAACAACCAATCTTCTCTATAATCTCATATGGTCCAATGTATCTGGAACTTAACTTTCCCTTATTTCTTAATGGAATTTTTCCTTTCTAATGTGATACTTTCGGAAAGACCTTATCTCCAATTTCATATTTCATTTCTCTCCTATGCTAATCATAATTACTTTTCTTTCTATCATGTGTACCTCCCAATTTACTTTTAATCAGCTAAACTTTTTTTATTATTTCCTAAAATAATTTCGATACTTTAAATATATCTGCCCCTTCTCTGACGCAATAAATTTGACTTCTACATTTCCGTTCATATAGAGCTTCATATGGTGTCATACAATTGCTACAATGATACTGGTTGTTATAAGCAAATTCCATCAAGGTATGTACTAATCCCACGAACCTTAAAACTCCAAAACACAAGGTTGTCATATCTTTTCCAATGTTTAGATCATTCTTTCAGTTTGTCAATCAGTTTGTGAATGGAAAGAAGTACTAAAGTTCAATTTAATTCCCAAAATATTCTACAATGTATGTTATAATCTGGAAATAAATCTTAGATCTCTTTCTGATACTATGGAGATAGGAATATCATTTGATCAAACTATCTCTCATATATACAACTCTGCCAACTGTTTTAAAGAGATTCTAATTTTAATCAATAAGAAATGCACAGTTTTTGCCAGTCTATCAAACAATCACCCATACTATGTCTTTATCCTATCTTATTTCCAGACTAGTATAGATAATTACTAGAATTTATTTGTTGATGTTTGATGTTTAGTCTTGCTTAGTGGTATACCAAACATCTCGATACAAATTCAGCCACATCTTTCTTCAGATTAAACCACCAATAATGTTGTTTCAGAGTATTCTACAATTTTGTTGTTCGTAGATACATAACATATAGAGCGTTATGTACTTCATCCAATATCTTCTATATAATCCCCCTAATGTTCAGTACACAAAATGTGGAGCTGATCATCAATAATTCATTAGCCAATTGAAATGGAAACTCAAAACACTAATCAATCTGTTCAATTATACTAATGCACTCTTCATCTTGATATTATCCTTCTTGTATCTTTCTTAACAACATTGGTCGAACCTTTAATGTCGTAATTAACACCCGCGATCTAACACGTCGTACCTAGGAAACTACATACCTTAGTAACTATTTTAAGAGGTTCTCAATTTAATAATGCTTCAATCTTATTTGGATCTAATGATATTCCTTATCCATATATCACATGCCCTAAGAAAACTACGTGATCTAACCAAAACTCACATTTGCTATGTTTTGCATACAATTGTTTTTCTAGTAATGTTTGCAAAACTATTTGCAAATGTTCATTGTGTTCCTCAGTATTCCTCAAGTATATCAGTATATCATCTAGGAATACAATCACAAACTTATAGAGGAAGGACTGACATCTATTGTTTTCCAGTGCCATAAATGTTGCTAGAGCATTAGTTAACCCAAATAGCATAACTAAAAACTTATAATAACCATACCGATTTCTAAAAGCAATCTTGTACTATATTAAATTAACAATTCTTGGATCTTAAAACAATCTTTAAAATACTATAGCACACTGTAACTCATCAATTAGATCATCTATCTAAGGGGATGGAAACTTATTTTTAATTGTTACTTGATTAATTTTTTTCATAACCTATACATAATCGTAGTGTTCCATCTTTCTTTTTCATAAATAGGACAGGTGCTTCCCATGATAAAACACTAGGTCAAATGAACCCTTTATCAAGTAACTCTTGTAATTTAGATGGTGCCATTTGGTATGGTGGTACAGATATGAAATACGTACCAAGTATTACCTCAATAGTAAATTTTGTCCCTCTACTAGAAGGCAATCCTGCGAGTTCTACCAAAAATACATCAAAAACTATTCTACTATTGGTATTCCTTGAACATTTTTATACATTGTTGTTCTATCAACTATATGAGCCACGTAAGCTTCACATCCATCAGGGATCATCTTAAAGGCTTGAATAACTGATTATAGATAACTAGGCATAATAATTATGTTTCTGTAAAATATTACTTTGTTCTGTTCTTTAACTTCCTTGATATAACAATCAACTTTAGCTCAACGTGAGCCAGCCAATCCATACATTGTCTAAGATCAAATTCCATTAAGTCTAGTAGAATAAGATTGGTTGTTCATTCTATATTTTAAATCTTTGTCGTTCAATCTTTGTACACTGTCTTTTCTACTTTACTTTACCTTAAGGAGTATGGACTCAAAGACTCTAAATTAACAATTTATATACTTTACTATACTAAAATATTAATTCAGTATATTTTTGTGAATAATATCTGATAACTTCACAACTTGTTGTATAGATAAACTCTATTTCCATAGCCTTTACAAGATAATAAACATATTATAGTTCTTCTATTGTTACTACAATTACTATAAGCTATAAGCATTGAATTATGGCTTTGTACTATTATAAGTGATTGAGACAACCTTCTATTAACTATGCTTTATTCGACATTTTTATGACAATTTCTTATTTAATGTCCTTGTTATTTAATTTCCTCTGGCAGTGCAAACAAAATATCCTTATAGTCATTCGAATTGAGACTACACTACTCGATTGTCCTTTATAAGCTCCTTGTCAGCTTCTCTCTGTCCTGAATCTAAAATAAAATAATAATAATCTAACTCCCATATGACTTTGATATCAAGAACAAGTCAGATTTAACTCATCTCTTTCTTCAAATCCGTTCAACACTTCTTGTCGTACTTCTATGTGCTCAAAATTATATGGCAGATACGAAGAGTCACAATACTATAGGTACTCTTATTGGAAATGCTGGAAATACACAACCCACTTAATTTTCAGTACGTCCTATGATTGTCAATATGCCCTCCATGTTGATTGACAAAACCATCTTATCGATGTTGATTTTTCTAGAAAACGCGGTCATGCTCTTAATTGGCATAGTCGTGCGCTAATATCTTTTCCGGTCAGCACGCCCACTGTGCCAATTAGTATGCCCCCATGTTGCAGTGTGCAACTTATCATTTTCCACACATCACCTGGATCATAAGAATTATGATATGGTTAGATATATCTAGTATTCTAGGGTCTGCTGCTCCCTCCCTTTCTGGAGGATGTCTAGGCCATATAATATCTATATGATTTAATATACATTTCACACAATGCACATACAAATTCATATCACATATCATGTATCAATTTACAAACCACGAATCATATACATGCTCTTATACTAAAATAAAACATCCTATCCTAATTAACCTGTTTATCCTATTACTAGTATTCATATATGTATAAACTTAAACTTGTCTGATAATACATACTTTTGTACTCAGTAATCATTGCGTATGCATCTTTATTTATTTCTTTCTATTTACAATATATTCAAATAATAGCTTAATTGAATAACATATCATAATACAAATCATCTTAGTCAACACACACATGGGTTAAGCCTTGCGTTGATCTAATACACCCTTTATTCTGTATAACATAAAGCTCATACATTTAAGTAGAACTTGTGCGTAACAGCTGTAACTTGCCATATACTCAACTATCTCAATCCTATAAAAACAATCCAAATCAATTCACAAGTTCTCATACAAACAGTAACCTATTTCTAGCAACATACATCTCAATTTGGAATACTATCCAGAATCATCAATAACCATGAACATTCTATCAACATCAGCATGTCATATGTACACTTAAACATGCAAATAACACTCAAGTGATCTCCTATGCCTGTGTTTGATGAAGAAAGATAAAATAGTCCAGAAGTACCAGTCGATCCAACTGTATAATCTGTATGTCTATCTTAACTCACTACTGGATCCTGAAACAAAAATCATAGATGGTGAGTTACAAGCTTAGTGAGTAGTCATTAATATAACCAATTATATTATTTAATCATATATACCCATTTTCAATAATATGAAATAAACGAAATGCTATAAACCATTTATAATCAATAAACATTTCTTGTAATCCTGCAGATCATATACGATAAGTCTGTATTTTTGTCATGTAACGTAATAAGTAATTGTATGCTGTATAATCCCCATCTACATAAATGATCTACCTCTAAAGTATAAACATTCTCTACACTATAATATCCCCTTTACGTATGATTGATCATATATCACCAATCCACACATCACCAATACCATATCAACACCATATCATCACCAATCATATCATATCACGTATATCATAAATCACAGTATACAATCGTATAATGTGAATAACGTAACATACTGGTCTGCATTTTTCTTTTTTATTCACATTTCGATCATATAAACATATTTGTTATCATTTTATACTATTTCCACATTTTTTTCCATTTCTTCGCAATTCATATTGTCTAACAATCAATCATTTACAATCGCATATTAAATTGTATAATTCGTATATAAATTCGTATTTAAAGTGAGTTAGACTGCTCACCTAGATATCCGTTATGTTCAGAGCTTCTCTCGACTTCGATTTTAGTCCTGCTAATCCAATCGATTTCCTATAGAATTTTTTACAAAACTTTCTATAAAATCCAATATTGGAATAAATTACTATGCATGCTTCCATTTCAATCGTATTTACCTCCTATATCAATAATCTATAACAATTCTTACTTTAAATTGAATTTTCTCTAATTCTCATATAAGAAAAATTGTAAATACTTACCATTGTGTTCAAAATGTTTTATTTCCATTATGCCATTTTGACTCCCAGCTCAATTCTACGATCAATTTGATATATAATAGTTGATTCCTAGTCAAGCCTCTCTTTTTCTCTCCTTCCCCGAATCTCTCTCATTTTCTCTATTTTCATTTCTATTTGCCTCGTATACACTTTTAACGATCAGCACGATCGTGCCAACATCAACACGACCCGTGCTAACTTAAATCCTTCACGTTTGGCTCTAATTTCCAATGTTTCTAGATTGTTTTAGCACCTCAGCACGGCCCATGCTGATGTTAGCATGACCGTGTCAGTATCAAAATCCATTTTCTCCTCATTCTTTTGAGCATGATCGTGCTCATATACTTTCCCATGAGCATGTCCAATGTGTTGCCAGCATGCCTACCGTGTTGTGCCTCTGTTTTCTAGCTGATTTTACTTCAAAACTTCATTTCTTCATAACCTTAACCAGTATGACTCTTAACTTGTTCAATATTATCATTTAACTTATATTTTATCTCTTATGTTTTCTAAATTCACTAATAACTTCCAAATCATGTTAATCATTTTACTTATTTTGCTTGACTATATGTTTTAAGAATGAGAATGTTACAATCACTATAAGCCCATTCATCTTTAACTTCATCATTCTCATTCTTGTTAGTGTAAGCCTTAGCCCCAATACATTGTTTGTAACTTTTATTATTCAGAAATAAAACTATGAGGCATTATTTTATCACTTCATGTATTGATCTGTGGCATGTGTTTGATAAAATTATCCAAGAATGTTAATTAAGTACTTGAGGTATCAATGTGACGCCAAAATTCGAAAGCTCATTTTTCAATAAACCATAAAATTCGCACACTATTATTTTTTTCTTTTTTTTTAAACATAAATATAGGAGAGAGAAAATGGAACATTGTTTTGCCCAAAACATAAAATACAAACCAGAGTGGAACAATACATCAATATGTTTCAAAATGCGAAAGAAAATGGAGAACAATTTTACATGCCATGTTCATAATTCTCATATATATATATATATAACTTGTGCAAGCATACAAAACCAACATAATGAAAACCCAAGGAGCTCGACCTTCAAGAAGTATCGCACCGCTAGCCCTGCCAAAAAGTCGTGCCATCCCAGATACCTATCACTTTGCACACATATACACAGCAAAACAAGGGTTAATATATAGAAATACTCTGTAAGTGAATCCCTGTAATTGTTATACTGAATGCGCAGGGGAACCTTCGGCCTAACATGGCCTAGCCTCCACACAATTATAATTATATCCAAATCATAATCATCAATTCTCACAATATATTAATTAGCCTATCACGTGCAAAACAACATTTTGAGCATCTCACATAATCAATCACACAACATCCAGTCATAACCACATTCATAAATCTCACACAAAATCAGTAAAACACAATTGAGTCATCTCACTGCTTAGATTCATTCATGTTCATAAACCAACCATACCACAATCATGCACGTTAATGTAACATCCTCGTCTTAAAACCTTATGATTTAAAAGATAATTAAAATGCTTAATGAAAGTAATAAATTAATAATTAAATTGAAAGAAAGGAAAAGTTAATTGAAGGTTGACAAAAAGTTGAGATAAAATATCTAATAAAGAGAAAAGGAAATAATTAAAGAAAATAAATAAATAAATATAATTAGTTAAAAAATGAAATGAAAATGGAAATAATAATAAAATAATAATAAACTAAGTAAAATCTTATCTGAAGAGTTCCACCTCCCATAATTAAAAAGAAGATAATCAAATAATATAAAAGTTATATAAAGAAGGAAGTGGCACATTTGTTTCTCTCTCAACAATTGCAATGTCATCCTCAGATGCTCCTAATGCTCCTCTCGACTTTTCGAGTAAATGAGGATGTCGTTAATAAACACCACGACAAAGGTATCTAAATGGGGTTGAAAAAGTTTGTTCATGAGCGCCATGAGCGCTGCTGGCACATTTCTCAGTCCAAAAGGCATTACCGTGAATTCAAAATGGCCATACCTAGTTCGGAAAGCTGCCTTCAGTACTGACTTATCTTCCACCCTCAACAGCCAATACCCCGACCTTAAGTCGATTTTCAAAAACACAATTGCCCCTTTCAGCTGATCCAACATATCATCAATCCTAGGCAACGAATATTTGTTCTTTATCGTTACCCTGTTCAGTTGGCGGTAATCAATACATAACCGCATACTCCCATCCTTCTTCCTCACAAACAATACAGGAGCTCCCCACGGAGAAATGTTTGGCCTAATGAAAATTTATCGAGCAATTCCTCTAGCTGTTTTTT
>CANYCX010658082.1:0-11312 GCA_948193385.1 Breynia disticha f. nivosa
TGTGAATAAGTTAGAAAAATTTGATGGCGATTTTTTAATTGTTACTTTAATATTCATATTATTTAAACAATTATTTATATTTTAAAAATTCTAACTGCCACAAACAACACTCACGTCACACACTACCTTGGCTTTCATACCAAAACACCATCGTCCAACTCATCATTCTCCTCTTTCAAGATATCCTTCCCTCGTTTGATCCCATAATTCACACCACATGTTTTCACAACCTTATTACACCCCATTTTAACATCATTTCCGCCATTACTTTCACTTGCAGAACAAACAAGTTATAGAAAAACGCAAGATAAGCTCCTCCATTCATGGTGTGGTGCGCTAAGATCATAACGGTGGATGGAACCAGCTTTTAGGAATTCAAGAGATAGTGGTTCCTCCAAAAGAAACCCAATTCAATTTTAGTTATATCTTGACAATAGATGTTAAACAGTGCTTCATCAAGTGCATTCCTTCATGCTAACATAGCAAAATCAAATGCTAGGATAAATCATAACCCTACCAAACTTATTGATACTAGATCATTTCTTTGGAGAGATACTACGACACAACAACTGGGGACACTCCATCGTACACTTATTGATTATCATCTGCACTGACTAAGCTGATTGTTCAGAACTGATGCAAGATTTCGGATGCCTACAGGCTCATGGAAAGTAGGCGTTGAGTTCCCAATCTTCTTTTCCGGAGTCGCTCTGCTACGATAAATGCTAGCTCAAGAGACTGAGATGCATTGAGCCTTGGGTCGCAGTGAGTGTGATACCGCGAACCAAGGTCGTCAAATGTTACTGTCCTGGACCCTCCGATACACTCCGTCACGTTCTGGCCGGTCATCTCCAGGTGGATTCCTCCAGGATGGCTTCCTTCTTGCTCATGGACATCAAAGAATGCTCGCACCTCAGCCTGTAAACACGAAAATAAGCAGCAGCAAGTTCATATTTTAGAATGCCAACATTACTCTGATCTCATGATGCTTATATCTCTGAATCACATATAAACATTGCTGAAAAGACAATGTAATTCAACATATGGGAGATGAAACTTACCAAAATCGAGTCAAAAGCACGAGTTTTGAGTCCGCATGGTGCTTTAATGGTGTTTCCGTGCATTGGATCACAGACCCACGTAACAATTTGTCCCGCTCTACGGACTGCTCTAATCAAGTGAGGAAGCTTAACTCTCATGTTCTCAGCACCCATTCTACCAATGATTGTGATTCTTCCTGGCTTGTTACTGGGGTTCAGGATTTCAATGAGCTTAACAAGCTCATTTGGATCCATCTTGTTGCTCACCTGCACGACAAGTAAATCATGCAGGTCACAGCCTATGCAGACAAAAATGGGTGATTATTAGTCTATTAGACTTTCAATTAAATACCTTAATTCCAAGAGGGTTGGAGATGCCTCTAAGGAACTCAACGTGGCCACCATCCAACTGTCTTGTACGCTCGCCACACCACAGCATGTGAGCAGAGCAGTCATAGTAGAGGCCAGAAGTTGAATCGAGCCTCGTGAGAGATTGCTCATAAGGCAAATGCAAGCATTCATGGGATGTCCAGAACTCAGTAGTTGTCATGATAGGGTGTTCAAGTGTTAGTCCTGCAGCAGCCATGAATCCCAAAGCTTCATCAACACGGTGAGCAAGTTCTTGGTACCTGACGAACGTACAAGACAAAAAAATGTACGTTATTCACAACCATCAACTTAAAATTACACATTCTGATTGTATATTGCAAATCAACTCAGCAATCAATAACAACATCTAGGACTGCGATGCAACATTAATTTTGCATACCTGTCTCCCTGCTCGCTGTGCTCGGCGAAGTCAAGATTCCAATGGGTAACTCTTTGCATTGCAGCATAACCTCCAGTGGCAAAGGACCTAAGAAGATTAAGAGTTGCAGCAGATTGACTGTAAGCTCTGATCAACCTCTGTGGGTCCGGAATTCTGGACTTCTCATCAAAAGCATCTCCATTGATATTGTCTCCTTTGTAACTTGGCAGCTTAACTCCATTGATCTCTTCAAACTGATCAGACCTAGGCTTTGCAAATTGACCAGCCATTCTTCCCACCTAACAAAAAAAAAAGTCCACACAATCATTCCTCAGATTTTCCAAAACAGAATCTAGCACAAACCAATAAAATTATACTCCAAAAGTCCTAACCGAACCTCCTCTCGACCAAATCCACATAGAGACTTCTCAAAACAGCCAACAAAAATCCAAACTCACTCACCTAAATAGGCCTACTGACAATTCTAATTACTAACTGTAAATCCAACTAAATTTGAAACTCTCAGAACAATTAAACACACATGAGAACAATTAATAGAAATGAAAAGGAGAAGGAGAAACCTTGATAACAGGCATTTGTCCACCGAACATCAAAACAACACCCATTTGAAGCAAAACTCTAAAGGTATCTCTAATATTATTAGCATTAAACTCCTTGAAGCTCTCAGCACAATCTCCTCCCTGCAACAAGAAAGCATTTCCCAATGCAGCCTCTCCAAGCTTCTCCTCCAAGCTCCTTGCTTCTCCTGCAAAAACTATAGGCGGGAAAGACTCTATTGTCTTCAATACACTCTCCAACTCTTCTGCATTTGGATATTCCGGAAGTTGCATGACCTTCTTTTTCTTCCAGCTCTCCACTGTCCACTTCCCTGTTCCGGAACTCGGCTTCAATGTCTCCTTCACTGCTTCTGATTTCCCACATCGTATTGAAGGAAGGCACTTCTTGCTCTTGCTTCTTAGAGCCTCAATGCCTCCATTTTGCGCCCGCAATTGTTGTTGGTCATGTTTGTAGAGACAACCTGTGTTTGTGTAGATTGATTTTGAAGAGAGTGTCGAGAGAGCCATTGTTTTCTTCAATCCTGTATCAAGATTTTCTTGGTTTCTTTATCAACAATTTACCACAATCTTGTTTTTCCTGCTTTCTTCTCCAATATTTTACAACTTTGTTGATGCTTTTTCTCTGAAGAACCAATTTTTGCCTTGTTTTCTCGATAGAGATTCCAACTTTCTTGCCTCTCTCAAGATTGGATTTTTCTTGAGAGAGAGAGAGAGAGAAGAAAGCTGGTAGGTTTGTAAGGAGGCGAGTTAGAGAGGGCGGATTTTAAAGGGGTTTTAGGTAGAGATTTGAGGAGTGCTTTTCCAACAGTCAACGAAGGAAGGTAGTTATGAAAGGTGGAGGAGAATAGTCGTCAGTAAGGGTGTTTTAGTGGATTTATGAAATGATAAGGACGTTTTCATAATTTTCTGTACTTTCCCAACTACCCCCTACACCACTTAAATGTTTTGTATTAGCCCACCTACCTACCCTAACCTAACCAAACCTCATGAAGAATGTTTTTCATGTGCCAACTTATTATTTTAGCATAGAAAACTTGTGTTGATGCAATGCATTAGGTGTCTATCTCTCCTACCATTACAATACAAATATATCATTACAAATATCACAATAGAATATTCATATGAACAAAGTTTGTATATACCACAATCCTTACAAAATTCTACCAAACAAACAATCATGTTTGTGATACCAAATATTTCTACTACTACAACCCATGTAAAATATGTTAAACTTTTTTTCATAAATTAGACCAAAATACATGCAAGACGAACTAGTAGGGTTAGTGAGAACTCATGTCTCTATCAGCGTCTATTAATTTAATTTTTGTAGTAGTAGTGTTCTTACCACTCTTTTGATCAACATGGTGCAAAAAGAAAAAAATTAAAGAAAATAATTATTTCATTCGTTTCAAAAAAAATTGTTATTGTTTTATTATTACAAATATTAAAAAAATAAAATGGTTATTGATTGACCCTTAATTAATGATATTGAAAATAATACTTTTAGAGTATAATTACATAAGAATTAAACAAAAATCATTAAAACAGATATTTATTATGAGGGTTTTTTAAAAAATTATATGAAAAATTAATGAGTGACAATTATTTTAAGACATTCAAAGTGTTGTTTTATGACAATTTTTTTAATACGGAAGAAGTATAATATTATACTCTCACAAAAAAGAAATTCTGAATATGTTATTACGAATAAGAAAATAAAATTAGTTATTTGAAGTAGATTTGCTGAATAATTGTGAAGTAAATTCCATTACAAAAAGGAAAATAATAGGATGTGACTTCGATGAAAAGTCCGAAATGAGTTGGGTGAGCACATGTTTATAAAGGTAGATTGTCTATACAAAGATCAACCGACACCAAACAAGAGCCACAACATTAACCAAATCAAGTTTGAAATGCTGATAAGACTCTACCCAAATCACATGATTTGCACATCTCCTCCGCCATTATCATATTGGAACACCAAATGCCAAGTTATGCTAGCTTAGTTGGCAAGTGAGAATCTCAAGATTCCACCTGTGTCTACACGGGTTTGAATCCTGCCCCAGCCTATCATCAACAGTTTTCTCTGCAGCACTTGCGTTTTCGCGATGTGGAGTCGCTAATCGAGAGGTAGTTCCATAGGAACGAGGATTCGGTCGCAACAATAGTGCGAGAAAACTTTAGACACATAATGTTTGCAGAGAGAAATGAAGTAAACATAAACAAGTGAAGTGAATTAAGAAGACAGTAAGTTTTGAAGTGCATCAACCTTCAAGTGGACATGAGCACATCCAAAATGTAGAAGTTTTTTAAGCATCCATCACCATGCACAAGTGAGACAAATAAAGACATTCAAAATCTTCAAAAAGGTTTTGCCGACATCCCAACATCTACACTAGGGCACCATCCTCAACAACCCTTCTATCAGCAACAAAGATACCGGGCACATGGACGAAACGACAAAAAAAAAAACGCCTCTAGAACCTTTTGTTCATCTATATTGATATCTATAAATATACGTTATCAGCAGTTGATCAGTTCAGGATGCATAAAGGGCAGTTCAGTGCATGGGGGAACGAGGAAAGCGAGGCCGGACAGGTGTCTTCGACGGGCTCACCCTACGTATTAAACAAAAAAATGGAATGAAACATTTGAGAAAGGCGGAGTTGAGAGGAGGGAAAAAGGAACAAGGATCAGCAAAAATTATAACAATTCTGGTAAGCTACCTTATAGGCATTGATCCCAGAATAGCACCGCTACAACTCAGAGCTAAAATTGCACTCTCAGCCTGCACATTTCAAAAGAGTAGCATAATAAGTGACTCAGATTCTTTTGTCAAATTCCCAGGATTTTTCGTTTCTGATGTCATCTATTCGAATAGCCATGGAGCTACTGATTTCAACTAAAATGTAAAGAATAATCCCACACAAAATCCACAGTTTCTTCAGGACATTCTAGTCAACTAACACCAACCTTAAATCCTGAATGTTTTTCCTTTCACAGTAGGCTGAAGCAGAAAATAACAATTCAAAGGAGGCAGAGATGACAAAATTGATCTACGCTAGTTGAACAACTTGGTAAGAAATCTCAGCAAACATAATCCAATAATATTGCAAAAATAAAGATGTAGGAAAAGAAAAGCACAGCACAAATCTCAAAACAAAGAGCTAATTCGTCCAAAAAGTTTGTTATAATGAAGGCATGATTGGTGTGAGACTGGGAAATAAATTTTAAAGGTGCAAAGATCAAGCAAGAGATATCATTGTTATACGCGTTACACGCCCTGTTTTCAACCCATTAAACTAGAGAGGGACAAGTTTAACTAATAAAAATGAAAATATGACTGAATTATGGTTCAGTTTCAAAGAAGAATCTCTAGCTATAGTATATGTAGATGTCGTATAATTGGCAAGCTAACTGAGAAACCCATCTCTCATCAAGGAACAACATTTCAAAAGTAACAAGCTAACTGAGAAGCTTAATCAACCCAAACAAAAACAAATTCAACAACCGAAATTGGAACTAACATTGTTCGGGCATATTGCCAAGAACAGAACTATATAATGTAAATCTGTTCAAAACCAACAAAGCATCCAATAATTTAGCATATGAAGATAAGAAATTTATGTCATTACCACAGTGAATTCAACAAAAGCAATTCGGGTTGAATGATTATAATCTCCAAGAAGCCTCAACCGCTGAACCTGCACTCGGCAAAATCTCCAATAAGGTATGAAACAATAAGTGATCTATATGCTTATAGTGGAATCCATTGCAAAGCACAAACCTCCCCACAAAATGTCTCAAAGAACAATCTGACATCTATGTGTGAAATCTACAAAAGTTAATCAGAGAAATCAAGAGTAAGTTCCAAATTTAACCAAAAAAAATGTAAAGGCAAGAAAATGCTAAGGAATTTTGCATTACCTTCTTGTCAATATTTGTACAGTAAACAGTCCTTGCACACATCTCACGCTCATCTTCAGACTGAAACAACAATAGCCTTTTAGCAATCTTAACAAAAGTTGGTTCAATTTTTAAAATAAAGGCAAGAAAGATTATTCATCACAAATAAGTTCTAACCCTTGGCAGAAATGTTGGGTTTACAGGTGCAATTGCAGTTTTAGAAGGCAGCACTCGCAATGGATAAAATCCAAGAACAGTGCCCGACAAGCTCAAAGCAGCTCTTGCACCATCTGTTAGCCGATTGGTAGTCAATTGAATTCAGTAAGATGCATAAATAAATCTCAAGGATAGAGAGCATTGCAAGCAATACCTTCATCAGTAAACTCAATGAAGGCAAAGCGCAGAATAGAGTTGGGATCACCACAAATGCGACAATCAACAACCTTCGCCACAAATTAAACAAGAGAAGAAAGATAGTCAGAAACATAATGTAGCAACAAACTTAAAAATCCATTCTAAAAAATAAAGCCAGGTACCTGCCCACAATGAACAAACAAGCCAGCTAGCTGCTCTTCGGTAACCTGTAATGAAAAGGAAACCGAGAACACTCTTATCAATATCTGAGAACAACAAGCAATAACAAAACTACACAGAAATATGCAAGTTAAAACTAGCAAAGGAAGCATAAAACAGCCAAAAGAAACAAGCTCCATTTCACCTGTTGATCAATGTCAGAGACATAAACAGTCCTTCTGATTATCTCATCTCTCTGAGCCATACTAGTCCTGCTGTTCGTCTTTTGCCTTCCTTGACTATAGCCATTTTTCTTCTGAAACAGAACAAATACAATACATGAATGAACCAAAAATAACTCCATGAGATTCCCTTGATATGCAAATGTTGAAAAGATCATTCCTTTTGAAACCATAAACCTATTTACACCATAAAGACAAAAACTTTATAAATGAAACGACTGAAGCACAGAGAAGAGAAACTTACCCGTCTGTTACCATTTCCATTACCATTCCCAATCCCAGTATTATTATTGACACCAAAATTGCCAACAAAGCCAAACCCATTTCCCAAAAAGCCATGATTGTTAACAAGAGAAGGAGGCACAAACTCTTCAGCCATAGGATTCAACTTAGACAACATATCAACCAAATCACGCAATTCCGAATCACCCCTTTCAATCTCAGACTGCCCAAACCCATTATGCATCTGAGACTGACTAATCCCATCACTATTAACCCTATCTTTTTGCTCATACTTTCCATTAGCACTCTGATCATTGTTTTGGCTCTGCAAAAAGACTCCATCTTTACTACCAACAACAGATTCAGTCATGTCCTTTGAGTTTTCAAAATCATTAGAGTCTGACGAAACTGCTGTTTGAGCTGAAACAGTGTTTTTAGGTCCAGCATTCTCAGCAACGGCCATGATCAAGCTTAAACCTCTTTTCTCTAGAACTCAAAAGATCACTTCTTCAAATTTCTCTAAAAATTATTATCTGTTACACACAAAAAAAAAACTCACAGCTATTCATCAAAGTTTTGATCTTTCATTAAAGAAATGAAATTTTAGAATAAACCCAGATGGAATTTTAATATTTAGAAAAAAGAAAGAGAAAAACAAGTTACCTGATATTGATTTTTAAATGGATTCCAGTTAAGACCGGTCTGAAATGAAGCTGAGGATAAAGATGATTTATGGAGAGAGAGAGAGACAAATTTTGCTTCGCAGAGCTTTTTTGTTTTGGTGGATGGATTTATATTTCTGAGAGATGATTGTGTGTAGAGATAAATGAGAGAGCAGAGACAGCGAGATGGATCGTTCGTCTGCGAAAGTTGGTTTTGGACTTATTCATTCGGTCCCAAAATTGGTGATGAACGAAAGGTAAGGTAAGGGGTTGTTTGTTTCAACAACATTTAACACCAACCCTACGGCGGTAGTATCTACATTTTTTTAGTGTTTCTTTTAGAGGTAAATTTTGCAAATTTGTAAATTTTATTTTTTATAAGATTTAGAAATAAAAAAAATTAATTAAATTAATTTTATAGATTTACAAAATAAAATATTTGAGCTATTTTTAATGGATTATACTAAATACAAGAATTGAATTTTTAAATAAATTTTATGAATGAAAAAGTTATGCCGAATAATAGAATTAGGAATTTAAAATGAATTTTATATAATTGTGTCATACCAAACACACTCTTAAAAAATTATGTTTATCTATATAGTTTAATTTCTGAAAAACTATAATTCACTCTATACTTTCAAAAAAGCTATAATTATTTTTATAGAATGAATCAAAAATTTATATTTATTTTTTATTTTATCTAACGGCTACAAATGTTTGTTTCATTGAGTGTTTAATTAGAAACTCACAATAGAAGTCTCGGTAACATCAAATTAAAAATTTTTTTACTACGAGTCCTTATAAGTTAAGTATTCAATAAGACATATAATTATAACTATTAAATAGAATAAAAAAATAATAGTCTTTGATTTATTTTATAAAAATTAATTTTAAATTTATATAATTTGTAAAATTTAATAAAATAAAAAATACTAAATAAAAATAATTCACATATAAAAAATTAGGTTAAATTAATTATGTAAAGAGAACATTACAATTTAAGAATAGAAAAGGTTTATTGAATTATGTAAATTAATTATGGTATATAAGTATAGACAAGAATAAACTGAAGCCTAAAAAACAATTGACATGATTTAGGAAATTCAGGAAGCAGTAGGACCGAACCTAACCTAGCCTAGCCTAGTCTTATCACCACCACAATTTGTTATTGTCTATATTAGGTGTGAGAAGAAAACAAAATCGACCACTTTAAATCGAAACCAACTCGAACTAAACCGTTTTTATTGATTTTTTTGGCGGTTCATTTTGGTCGCAGTTTGAATTTTTTTTAAATCGTCATGGTTCGGTTTGATTTCGGATTGGTGGATTCCCAAACCGAACCTAAACTGAACCGACCACTATTCAAATCTTATATTAATAATGCTATATTATATGTTAATAATACTTATTAAGTTTAAATTTTGAGATTTTTATTAAAAGTTTAATCTTTATAATGTTATATCTAAAGTTATAATTGTAGATACTAAAAATATCGTAAGTAAAAAAAATAATATTATTAAACTAAAAAATAGGACAGTTTGAGAGAATTGAATTGAAATTTGCACCTTCTTTCAATCCGTCAACCTGATTAATTCAAACCGCTAGGGGTTGTCTGATTTAGTTTGGTATGCAAGAAATTATTGGTTTGGTATGATTTGTCATTTTTTCAACCCGCCATAATCGGTTTCGTTTGAAAATCACCAACCAACCCGACAACTGCTCATCCCTAGTCTATATCATTCGAACACACTCGTAAGTAATTCATGCCATGAACATTTATTGAATTATTGAATTATGAAGGTGTGTCTTTTTAGTCGGTTCGATCGGTTTAATTGATTTATTAAATTAATTATTCACCCGATTTTTTTAAAAAAATATTCTAATTGATTGATTTTTTTAATAAACCAGAATTAACCCTTTTTTAAGTTTCTTCATTTAATCAACTGAACTAGCCAATTTCTTTACAAAAAAAATAACACTGAATTTTATATGTAATTAAAAAAAATTGAGATTCTTTGTGTTTTAAAGTGAAAAACAATATCAATTATCCTTTTTATACATTAAAAATACTTTGTATTATTAAATATATGAATTTAACATAATTAAAATATATATTAAATTAAATGAATATTATTTTCAGTTCATCAGTCGATTTTTTCGTCGAATTCACCGATTAACTGAACTTTATAGGGATTGGCCTAACCAACCGAATTTCAAAATTCACTAAACAAAATTGAATTTTTTAAATCGGTTCGGTGGATTAACCTGATTTTATACTCCCTTATATTGAACATCAACAACTTGGTAAAGATTAAAGAGCGTAAGGGAACTTGCTCCTTTCTTATCTTTCATAACAGACTTAAGATTGTTAGGAAGCGAAAATAATGGTTGGGTCAATAGGAGTGAATAATTAAAAATTATCTTTGTGTTTTGACATTGCATAAACAATGAATTTGACGAATATTGATTTCAGGTTAAAGTAAAAAAAAAAAAAGAAGTATACAAGTTGAGACTCAAACAAAAAATTGTATGAAAAATAATTCCAGACCTTAGTTTACTTGACTAACATACAGAGTTACGTTAGCTAAATCGTATGTTTACTTGACTAATACATGTGAGACAAGCCAAAGAAGTACTTGTTGGAGACCATAAGGATTTTACTCGACCAATAATATTTTTATTGTAGTAATTATAAAGCATGCCAAACAAAAAAGTCAAAAAAATATATAGGAATCATTTAGAGAATCAAACTAATTTTTTGCTTAAAATTTTTAAAAATATTGCCAAGCACGGCTAACAATTTGTGTATAAAACCCTAAACTAACTAAACTTTTTCAACATTTTGAGCATATTTACATCTTAATCTTAACTTTATTTTTTATAATGAGCACACAATAGAATTCACAATATTTAAAAACTTCCTTATCTTTTCACATTACAATTAACTTTCTTTTATTTGTCACTTGTCTGTAAATCATTTGTCTATCAACAGGTTCTCAAATATGGCTTGTGTTAGTTTAATGCGTCCTATGAGCACTACCCTGTATTAGACGGATACGACTCCTATAGCACTTTCAAGAACTACCATGTTATTGGAATATTTCTGTCCAAAAAAATTTACACATACATTTGAGGTCATGGTCTGTTCCATTCCCCGTGTAAATGATCACACCCTGTCCGTAATTGTAACATCCCGGAAAAATTTTCATATTAAAATAAATATGAAAATATCAGTATATAAAGATATACGAAAGGTTGACGTAAAGTTGACACGAAATAAATAAAAGAAAAATCAGAAAAATTCTGAAAAATTAAAGTACGCGCAGTGGCACGTGAAGAACGCGGTCTCGGCACGACCCCGCGTACTATTAAACGCGGTGTGGGAGCGACCCCGCGTA
>CANYCX010658083.1:0-10507 GCA_948193385.1 Breynia disticha f. nivosa
CAGATAAAAGAAGTTAGGTTTCTTGTGGCTCAAGTTAGTGCGTATATCGAAGGTGGGCAGTGCACGGTGTATCAAATTTTCCCTGTACATGATAAGTATACATAGTGCATTGTATTTTCGAAAGGTTATGATTATGTAAAAGTTTTTCAGTGTTGATTGATTTCGTAACCTTTAATGTATTGTATAAATTGATGATGTTTTGGGTTTTGGGTTTGCTTAAACTCTGTAAACCAGATTGACGAAATGAAGTGTGAGTTTTAATTTAAATGAATTAAATTTTATCCCTCTGATATTAATTACTTTGATTTTATTTTTAAATTATATTTTTTTTTATAAATACAAATGACGTTTGAGTTTGGATATCATTTCTTGTGTAATTTAATAAATATATTATAAAATGGTATCCGAATTTGGGCGTCACAGATATTAACAGAGCCCGACTCGTTTGTAGCTCGTGTGTATAAAGCTCAATACTTCCCTAAGTCTTGTTTCCTTGATGCCAGTCTTTGCAGCTCGCTAAACTTCATTTGGAGTGGCATTATGAAAGCTCATTCATTGATTCGGCAGGGGAGTATCAAGACTATAGGTGACGGGTCCTCTGTGGGAGTGTTTAGAGATCCCTGGTTAATCGGGAGTGAAGATGTTTTTGCCAAGACTGCTCCAAATGAAGAGAATGTGGAGATGAAAGTAGTTGACCTCTTCATACCAGTACGAAACTGTGGGATGCAAGTAAAATGGAGGCCACTTTCGAGAAGGAGGAAGCTAACCAAATTTACGCTATGCCAATTGGATTGAGACAAACAGTGGACAGATGGTGCTGGAGGCATGATAGTAAAGGAGCTTTTTCGATGCAAAACGCATATCGAGTGCTTTCCAATATCTCCTTAGGCCAATATGCCCAGTTAGCACAACCAATATAGAGAAAGTTATATAAGTCAAATGTTGCCCCCAAAGTGAAGAACCTAGTATGGAGAATGATCAATAAGTGTTTGCTTACAAAATTGGAGCTAATAAAGAGAAAAGTGGAAGTGGAGGTCCAATGCGTTCTGTGCAAAGTAGCCCAGAAAGCATTGATAATCTATTCCTAACATGCCCAAAAACGCAGAAGGTGTGGGGAAGTTTCAACCAAGATAGCAGCAATGCTAGTATATCTGAGTGGTTGGGAAGTGTCACGAAACAAGGGGACATGGAGGCTCAAGAGACAACCTTAATCACCTATTGGGCGATATGGAAATGAAGAAATGAACTGTTATGGAGAAATAATTTCTTGAGTACTTGGGAGACTACTAACTTGATTCGTTTTATGTCTTTTCAGTGGAAAAGCCGAAGAAGCAGGAGCAACATCTCAAGACCGTCGTATGGAGAGATATGAGACCCTACTCCAAGATGGAAGTGACCTCCGCAGGGTGTGCTAAAGATTAATTGTGGCGCAACCATGTTTTAAAATCTGGCTCAAGCTCGTGGGCGTTAGTCATATGAGATCACCAAGGCCAATTTGTGGGAGCCCATCCACACATGCAGCAGTCCTTATGGAAGCTCAGGTAGCTGAAGCAGTGGCGGTCAGAGAAGCTCTGAAGTGGTGCACTGAAGCTCAGTGAGGCGTTGTGTAGATTGAAACAAACGCATAAGTGGTTACTAAGTCAGTGCAGGATGTAACATCCTGGAATTTATACAAATTAAGTTATATGGAAAATAACTTAAAACATAACCAAATCGGATCGATTCAGTTGAGTGCGAAAAATTCTGCAGAAAATTTCAGTGTCATGAGCACGTCCTCGTGCTCATGTGTGTTTAAGAGCATGACATCGTGCTCGTGTTTGGGAAATCAACACGACTCATGTTGAATAAATTAAAAATGAGATCGTGCACGATTCAGTAGAAGCACATGTTGAGATTTCATGACACGACTTGTGGCACGACTCGTGCTCGAGTTCGTGTGTTCTGGGATTAATCAAACAGTGATGTTAATTGATTCATTCACTCGTAAAAACAGAGAAGTAAGCAAGCAAGTGGAAGAGAGAACCATAGAAACATTCCAACCATTGATTTTAGCAAGAAAAACCATAAAATTCTTGCAAGAATCAAACAAGAAGTCATCTAAGGTAAGAATTGTTCTTCCTTTGGTCAAGATTTGTATTGAGTTTGTAAAAGGATTGGTTTGAGGTTAAATATTGAGTTTTGGTTGCTGGAAAAACTTGTTAGAATTAATGGAGGATTTGTTGATGCTTTAGGAATGGATTAAGTGAATGAATGAGACTTTAACAATGCCTATATGGTTGTTTGATTGTCTAGGAGAATCTAGACAATTTGGACCGTAAGTTAGTCAGCGTTAGAGTGGTGCGAGTTTGCACGTTTTTTGAGGTAAGTGATTTCCACTTACGAACCTTAAGTACTATAGATGAGTGCTTGTGTAAGTGTTTAATACTTAATGAAATTAAGTTTGGAAAGAATTGAATAAACATTGATATGTTTAAAAGCTTGAATATAAAGTATGTGAATGCTCATAAATATGTTCTTATGAACTTGTGTTAAAGCTTGAATTGTATTTCTTGCTTTGTGTGTTATGACGATGTTGATATTGCTTTGTTGTTTCATATGTGATATATGAATAGTGGTTATATGGTCATTGATATCATGTCGATATTGTATTGACATTAAGCATATGAAAGCATGTGTGTTTGCTTATTTGCTTATGGATTATGTTGAGCATGAGATTTACTTAGAAGCATGTGATTTGCTTGGCTATTGAGCATACATATGAAATTATTTGGCCATTTGAGTGCACTATTCATTCATTGGTGTTGCATGATTGTGTGACACTGGGACTTATTATCCCGTGTGATATTCGCGATGCCGAGAAAGATTCTCTGTGCCGGTGAGATGCCGATGATATTCCGCGTGAGATTCGTGATGCCGAGAGATTCTCGATGCCGGTGAGATGCCGATGCTGGTGAGATGCCGATGATTAAAATTGATGTAAGCCCCGGGCATTCGACATTATTGTATGTGTTTCATGGCATTCATATGCACACATTTGAGTTTGGCATTCATTGTAACATGTTGAATTCTTGTTTACTGAGTTATGAATGCTGGTATGTTTAAATTGAAAGTTTATATGATGAGATTTCATATATGTTGAGTGTGATATGCCTAGTTGAGTATTTTTGTGTTTGCTTTGATGTAACTCTTGTTATGAGTTTAATTGTTATATGAATGTACAAATAGTACATGTAAAACACTGGAAATGTTTTTAAAGCAACACTTTTAACAAATACTCAAAGATATGGAAAAACAAAATTGGATGAGCTAAGTCAGAAGCTCAGCACGCCCATGTGCTGACCAGCACGCCCTATACTGTTGAGTAATCTGGGACAGATTATAGGCATGCCCTCGTGCTCAAAGGTGGCAAGACTGTGTTACCTAGTATTATGTTGTTCGAGCATGACTCGTGTTCAATTTGGCACGACGTGCCAACTGGGAAGTTAATATGAGCACGCCCCTTGTTCATCTGGCACGATCTGATCTTCCCCTGTACTTCATTTATTCAATATTCTGATTTTCACTTACTGAGTGTATTTGTATACTCACCTTCTTGAATGTTGAAATGTTGTGCAGATCATAGGTAGCTACTTTTGGATCGGAGTTGTGTTGATTAGAAGCTGATTACGATATTGAAGAGAGGTCTGGCTCTGGATTTTCAGTTTTTCAGATGATGATTTTGTACATACACTGTACATATTTTGTATATATAGTTTGGTTTTATTTTTCAAATGTTTTATAGCTTCCGCATGTGTGTATAAACTATTTTGGGCTCAGTGGGTTATTTATAAATCAAAGTATTTAATTTCTCTCTCCTCTTAATTACTTTATGATATTTGATGAAAAGTGGGTTATTGTTTTAAAAATTTGAGCTCCACATTTAGTGGTATTAGAGCAGGGATTAAATTCTTTGTAAACTATGCCAATAAATTGGAAATCTTATGCGTTGATTTGAAAAACTGAAAAGTTTGAAATTGATTTTGAAATAGATGGAGCCTAGAGATGTATCGGTTGATCACACAGCAGAGTCCAGAGATTCAGTCGGAGGACAGGGGTCTGTACCAGCATCCCTAGTACCTCCACAGCAGCCAGTACCACCTATGATGCCTATTCTCCCGTATGATCCTATGTACGCACCATTCTGGGAGATGATGCAAAAGATGATGCAGATCAAGGACGGTGTCAGCAGAGAGAAATAGAGAAGGAGAAAGGTTCAGGGACTAAATTAAACCTGAACATTGATAAGAACCTTGCAGAAGTTCAGAAACAAGGGGCGAAAGTATTTGAGGGCACTACAGATCTGGCTAAGGCCGAGGACTTGTTGAGGCATACCGAGAGGATTCTCAATCGTCTATAGTGTAACCCAGAGCATAACTTGAGGTGTACGACTTCTCTGCTAGAGAAAACAGCTTGAAACTGGTGGGAGATGGTTTCAAATAGTTAAAAAGATCCTCTTGTGCTGACTTGGGATGACTTTCTGAAGAAGTTTGCTGATATGTACACTCCTCAGTTGTATCTGACAAAAAAAAGATAGAATTTCTAGAGTTGAAGCAGCGAGACAGGTCAGTTAATAAGTATGAGGCAGAGTTCACTCTCGTTATGCTCTAGAGGATGTTGACACTGATCAGAAGAGGAGGGACAGATTCGAGAAAGGTTTGAGGTATGCTATTTGCAATAGGATTGCGATAAAACCACCGACATATGAGTTAATAATCGAAACTGCCATCAGAGCAGAGGAGTTAGAGACAGAGGGTGACAGGAAAGAGAATAGGAAAGAAGGAAAGCGATAGAGGATGTCAGGTTCTGGTTCTCAGCAGTCACAGAAAAAAAAGAAGTCAGATTTGAGACCACCGCGAGATACAGGTGGTAGTGCTAGTAGACAGTCAGGGCGAGGAGCAGGAGGTGGGAGGAGTGATTCCACCAGACCACCTATTTATCCGAGCAGGGATACAAGTTGTTATGCCGACAGAGATACGATACAGTTGTGTTACAGATGTTATCAGCCGGGATATTTTGCCAAGGACTGTCCAGAGAGACAAGGGTCTCAAAGAGGTAGTGTTTCGAGCCAGAGTAGTATAGGTGAGGCTCGTACTACGACAGCTAGTGGAAGTGGTAGAGGTAGAGGTAGAGGTGGATATGGTTCAGGGTCTGCTTCTAGAGGAGGATCAGCTTCCAAGGGTGGAGCTAGTGGTTCAGGTGCAGCAGGTACAACTGTCGGTTCCACGGCACCTACAGGGTCAGTCCCACAGAGTGTATACCATGACCCGTGATAAGGCAGTAGAGGATCCGAACATTTTACCTATCCTATTTTAGTACTGATTGATCCAGGTTCTACTTGTTCTTTTATTATGAGAGTGTCGTAGAGCAGATAGGGGGTAATATCGAGCATCTGGGTTATACAATTGTTGTATCTATGCCTGGTGGTAGTACTGTAATAGTACGATATATTTTGCGACACTATGAGTTGAAGATAGGGGAGTCAGCGTACATGGCAGATTTGAGTATTTTGCAGATGGTTGAGTTTGGTATCATCCCAGGGATCGATTGGCTATCCAGGAATCGACTATGGTCGACTGTTATTCGAAAGAGGTTATCATTGAGGTTGATGGAGAGAGGCGGGTATTATTGGTGGGTTAGAGGAAAGTTATTCCTTCCTACTTGATTTTAGCAATTATAGCTGTGAAGTGGATATGAGAGGGTTGTGATGCTTATTTAGCATTAGTGATCGATGTGAATCAACTAAAGTTAGAGGTAGATGTACAAGTTGTACGTGATTATCCTGAGGTGTTTCTAGACGAGTTACCTAGATTACAACCACAACGAGAGGCTGATTTTAAGATAAAGACAATACCAGGTGTTGCACTGATATCTATTGCACCTTACAGAATGACAGTTGTTGAGTTGTAGGAGTTGAAAAGACAGCTAGAGGAGCTGTTGGATAAAGGGTTTATACGACCGAGTGTTTCACCTTAGAGAGCGCCGGTGTTATTCGTGCATAAGAAGGATGATAGTATGCGGTTGTGTATCAACTATTGTTAGCTAAACAAGGTGACCGTAAAGAACAAGTATCCATTTCCACAGATAGACGACTTGATAGATCAGCTGCGGGGAGCTATAATATTCTCTAAAATTGACTTGAGGTCAGGTTATTGGCAGCTGAGGGTAGAGGATAGTTCTATTGAGAAGACAGCTTTCAGGACTCGTTATGGGCATTTCGAGTTCATAGTTATGCCATTTGGGTTGACGAATATACCAATAATTTTTATGGCACTGATGAATAAGGTATTCCAGCCTTATTTGGATCAGTTTGTTGTGGTGTTTATTGATGATATTTTGGTGTATTCGAGAGATAGAGAGGAGCACAAATGATATTTGAAGATAGTGCTCGATTTGTTGAAAGAAAAAGAGCTTTATGATAAATTCAGCAAATGTGACTTCTGGATGTTGGAGGTTATTTTTCTAGGACACGTGATCTTAGTAGAAGGAGTGAAACCTGATCCTAGTAAGATAAAGGCAGTTCAAGAGTGGGAAGCCCCCTAAGAGCGTTACTGAGGTACAGAGTTTTTTGGGTCTAGCAGGCTATTATCGTAGATTTATTGAGGACTTCTCGAGGATTGCTAGACCGATGAAAGCTTTATTGCGTAAGAATACTCTGTTTTTTTGGAATGACAAGTGCGAAGAGAGTTTTTGCGAGTTAAAGAAGAGATTGGTTGAAGCTCCAGTGTTGATGTTACCTTCTCAGGGAGGTGGTTTTGTGGTTTATACAAATTCTTCTGGAGCTGGGTTAGCTGGCATGTTGATGCAGCATGATCGAGTGATTGCCTATACCTCGCGCCAGTTGGGACCACACGAGGTGAATTATCCGAAGCACGATTTTGAGTTAGCTGCTATCATACATGCTCTGAAGGTTTGACATCATTACTTATACTAGGAGACTTTTTAGATATTCACAGATCACAAAAGTCTCAAGTATATTACAACACAGCAAGAGCTGAACCTTAGACAGAGGCTATGGATAAAGTTATCAAAAGATTATGATTGCACGATTGAGTATCATCCTGGAAAGGCGAATGTAGTTACCGTTGTCTTGAGCAGAAAGGAAAAAAGAGATGATAATTCAGTTACTTATAGAGTGGAGTCTCTATTTTCTTTGCGAGAATTACGAGTGCAGTTGGATTTGGTCGAGGATCAGATGTTAGCCAACATTAGAATTCGACCTCAGTTGAGAGAGATGATTGATTCATGACAGATTGAGGATGATCATCTTATGCAAATAAAGAGGAAAGCTGAGAAAGAAAAAGTAGGTACTTTGCATAGATTTGATGATGACAGTGTGTTGTATTATGGAGAGAGGTTATGTGTTCTAGATATTCCTGAGTTGAAGAATGAGTTGATGACAGAGGCTTATTCTTCACCTTTATCGGTTCATCCAGGCAGTACTAAGATGTATCGAGACATGCGAGAGTTGTACTGGTGGGTACATATAAAAAGGGACATAGCCAAGTTTGTTGCGAGATATCTACCTTGTTAGTAGATTAAGGCAGAACATCAAGCACCAGCTGAAAAGTTACGACCACTAGAGATCCTTGAATGGAAGTGGGAGAAGATCACCATGAATTTTATTATCTGTTTACCGGAGCCATTTCGACTTCATGATACTATCTGGGTTATTATTGATCAACTGACAAAATCAGATTGCTTAGCTATCCGACAGGATGATACGTTGGATAAGCTAGCTGAATTATATGTTGTTGAGATCATTAGGTTACATGGTGTTCCTACTTCGATTATGTCTGATCATGATCCTAGGTTTACATCGTAATTCTGGCAGAGTTTGTAGGCTTCAATGGGTACTCGTTTGAGGTTTATCACGACTTTCCAATCCACAGACTGATGGTCAGTTGGAGAGGACGATTAAAACAGTTGAGGATATGCTCTGAGCGTGTGTGTTAGAGTTCAGAGGTAATTGGGACGATCATTTACCTTTAGTTGAGTTTGCATACAACAATAACTATCATTCTAGTATTGGGATGACACCATATGAGGCACTATACGGAAGATGGTGTAGGTGTCCATTTTACTGGGATGTTGAGGGTTTGCAATAGATTGAGGGACCGAAGTTGGTTCAACAAACCCTGGATAAAGTAAACATAGTGAAAAGATGTATGCAGGCAGCTCAGGATCGTCAGAAGAGTTATTACAACTGACATCATCGGGAGATGGAGTATGCAGTTGGTGATAGGATTTTTACGAGTTTTGCCCTGGAGAGACGTTATCAGATTTAGAAGATGTGGCAAATTGAGTCTTAGATATATCAGGTCGTATGAGATTATTGAGAGAGTGGGACCACTTGCATATCGATTGAGATTACCGGATGAGTTGTCTCGATTACATGATGTGTTTCACATTTCTATGCTGAGACGGTATCGATCCGATCTTAGCCACGTGTTGAGAGCTACGAAGTTAGAGATTTCAGAGGAGTTGACCTATTGGGAGGAGCCGATTGAGATTTTAGATCGGCAGATGAGACAACTTAGGAATCGAGAGATTCCAATGGTTTTGGTGAAATGGAGTTTTCATTCACCAAAAGAAGCGACTTGAGAGGTTGAGTCGAATATGAGGAGATAGTATCCCTATCTGTTTCTAGACTTGGCTTTAGGATTGTGAGGTATGATTCGATCTTTGCAAGTTTGAGGTTATGATCTGATCTTGATGTTGAATTGATGTTGTGATTGTAAGTTAAGTAAGAAACTTAACTTGATTTACTTTGTGGAATTGAAGGAGAGAGCTTAGATCGATGACAAGGAGTGTTTGGATGCTTGCAATGTTGATTACGGGTATGTTTTCAGATTACAAGACTGGTATAAATGTATTTGTGCTACTGTATTGTTGTTAATTGAGGTTTAAGTATGGTATGTTCAATGTCCAAAAGTGCCATATTTCAAATCCTTTGCGATTTGATCCGTTATAAATTTGGGAGACAAAATTTTCTAAGTAGGGGAGAATTGTAACATCCTGGAATTTATACAAATTAAGTTATATGAAAAATAACTTAAAACAGAAGCAAATCGGATTGATTCAGTTGAGTGCAAAAAATTCTACAGAAAATTTCAGTGTCATGAGCACGACCTTGTGCTCATGTGTGCTGAAGAGCACGACATCATGCTCTTGTCTGGGAAATCAACATGACTCGTGTTGAATAAATTGAAAATGAGCTTGTGCACGATTGAACAGAAGCACATGTTGAAATTTCATGACATGACTTGTGCCACGACCCTTGCTCGAGGTCCTGTGTTCTGGGATTAATCAAACAGTGATGTTAATTGATTCATTCACTCGTAAAAATAGAGAAGTAAGCAAGCAGGTGGAAGAGAGAACCCTAGAAACATTCCAACCATTGATTTCAACAAGAAAAATCATAAAATTCTTGCAAGAATCAAGCAAGAAGTCATCTAAGGTAAGAATTGTTCTTCCTTTGGTCAAGATTTGTATTGAGTTTGTAAAAGGATTGGTTTAAGGTTAAATATTGAGTTTTGGTTGCTGGAAAAACTTGTTGGAATTAATGGAGGATTTGTTGATGCTTTAGGAATGGATTAAGTGAATAAATGAGAATTTAACAATGCCTATATGGTTGTTTGATTGTCTAGGATGATCTAGACAATTTGGGTCATAAGTTAGCCAGCGTTAGAGCGGTGCGAAGCGGTGCAACTTTGCACGTTTTTTGAGGTAAGTGGTTTCCACTTACGAACTTTAAGTACTATAGATTAGTGCTTGTATAAGTGTTTAATACTTAATAAAATTAAGTTTGGAAAGAATTGAATAAACATTGATAAGCTTAAAAGCTTGAATATAAAGTATGTGAATGCTCATAAATATGTTCTTATGAACTTGTGTTAAAGCTTGAATTGTACTTCTTGCTTTGTGTGTTATGACAATGTTGATATTGCTTTGTTGTTTCATATGTGATATATGAAAGTTGGTTGTATGGTCATTGATATCATATTGATATTGTATTGACATTAAGCATATGAAAGCATATGTGTTTGCTTATTTGCTTATGGATTATGTTGAGCATGAGATTTGTTTGGAAGCATGTGATTTGCTTGGTTATTGAGCATACATATGAGATTATTTGGCCATTTGAATGCATTATTCATTCATTCATTGGTGTTGCATGATTGTGTGACACTATGTAACATTCTGGATATTTTTTGTCATTAAATGACGATAAATAAAGGTATATGAAAGGCCGGTATATGGTTGAAAATCATAAGTGCATGTTAAAGATTTCTTCTTATAATCGATTTGTTTTGCTCGGGACGAGCAAAAGTTTAAGTATGGGGGAATTTGATAAAACCAATTATACATATTTATTCTGTTTCTTATTATAGCATATTTTCGTTATTTTTATAGATAAAACGCATAAATATGAGAGTTTTTCTTATGTTTACGATTTTTATCTTAGGTG
>CANYCX010658712.1:0-10170 GCA_948193385.1 Breynia disticha f. nivosa
ATATGTATAATGTATAACCTTGAATGGTTATGAGATGGATTGGTTTGAATAAAACATGATATGGGTGTGTTTGGTTGATTGTTTTGAACTATGAAAATAGAAATACTCAATAAGAAGCAAGTGATGAATTATACTTATAGGCTTGGCATTAAGAACGTGTTTGAAGAAATGCTATGAATTGTGTTGAGCTTTGTGATGTGATTTTATGATATCATGTGGAAGGTGTTAAATATGCATTAGAATACATTTACACAGAGGCAATTTGTTATGACTAATACCTGTATGGAAACAATTGTAGTAATGACGAAATGATTGTGTGAAGGTAATTAAATGTGTATACATTTTAGAGGTGTATATGATATATATATGTATTTGAAATGAAAATGATTTGCAATGATGTTGATTTGGTGTATGGTTTTGGAATGCTGATTTTTTTGAATGAATTGATGAAGCTGACCTTTGTTTTGGTTATGTTACTTACAAAGTCGTATGATTTACGCAATTATATTGCCTGCAACGCTCGGCAGGAAATTGAGCAGGATTTGGTTAAGACGAGAAGGGGTACGTTTTGCTCAGATATTGGAGACCTAAAGAGGAAGAACCGAGGTGTGGTGCCACTAGTTTGAGTTAGGTTTTAAGTTTGTACATGACTTTGCATCCATTCTATTATTTGTATTATAAATCTATTTTGTAAAAGTGATTATATAAATGAATTTTAATTGAATGGGATTTCCAATTCTATTTATTTATTTATGTATTTTATATTATAAAAATAAAACTTGATTTATGTAATTTAAATATCACTCATAGGAGGGAAGTATACGTAAGTGGTATTTGAATTTCGGGGGTCACAACCATTGGCCAAAAACCTAGAACTAGGCCTATACTATTACATAGTCTATTTTTGGGCTTCAAGTCCATCTCCAATGGGCTTGCCTCCATCCTTGTTGGGTGTCCACATCTGGCCTACCTCATCGATTGGGACTTCTCCACGTCTAGACCTCCTCTGTCTGGGCTAGGCCTCCTTTTTATACTAAGTCTATCCTAGCCTAGTATAAGAAAACAGGCTTATGCCTTTATAAACCCAATAAATGAAAAAAAGGCTTATGCCTTTACAATCCCAAAGAATAAGGCCTATGAATGCACCATGCATAATCATTCATCCATTCACATGTTTTTCTAGCACTCAACTGGGCCCGAGGCTCATATGCTCAAACAAAATGGAATGCAACCCTAAACATGGCAAACCCAATTTTAAGTTTTATAGCCAAGCCTTTTAGAGAAACTGTGCCTTTGGCTCATTGAGTTAACCCAGTGATGGACTTGGGCTAGGCCCAAAACATTCCTTGATTGAATGGACTCAAGCCCACAAAACAACACTTATTAATTTTGTGCCAAAAATTAGAATAAGCTCAATTTCCCTTTACAATTTTACACAAATAATAATATAAGTGTAAACTCTATGATGCCATTTAACAAAAAATAAATACATGCATACTCGAAATTTTCAAAAAGAAATTTCCACTGCTAAATATCATTTTGGTCCCTAAAATTTTCAAAAATCCTTTTAGGTCATTTTAGATTTCCAAAACATGAAACTAGCCCACTAGTTCATCAAATTTCACTAAAAAGCACCTAGTTTTTTGAATTTATTAATTTTAGCACCAAAATAAAATATGAACAGTAAACCCAAATCACTATTCACATTTTCTACAGTATAAAAACTGTCCAAAATTTCAAAAAATTAAGTTTAGCCATAATTGATCTAAAACTATGTCGAAATAGTCATTAAGCATCCAATTATGCAACTGGTTTTGTAATTTATGGAAAGACTATTATACTAACACGTGACCAGCCTTAAATCAAATTAATTAGGATCAAAACCTAATGTTCTAACTCAGTTCTTAATCCTAATTACTGCCCTAATCAAAACAGCCACGTTTTTTTAACAAAAACACTTACCGATAGATTAAAACATGCATTAAGTTATTACTAAGACCACTCTGACACCACTGTTGGGTTTTCTACGTCTTTAGACTCAATGGAAGCGGAATAAAACATCAAGAAAACATAGAAACAGCCGAGGATCAATCATAAAATCAACTAAAACACATGCCATATAATCGGTTTATAGCTAGGTTACATAAGAACCAAAACTTGCTAAAGAAAAATCTCACGCTTGGTTGTTCCTTGCTTGGCCGAATGGTCTAGGGCAATCTCCAAGTCTCTACCACCTTACAATACTCTAAGGTGACCTTAATGACACCAAGTAAGAACCCCACGTGTGATTCCTCTACAGAATTAACACACAGATTAGCGAGAATGTGTACTAGCACAGAGAGAATTACGTACCACCTCAGTTTCTGTCAATTCGGATGAATTTCTGATCAAACAAAAGGCACCACGTTGATTAGATCATACAATCAGCCCCTGAATCTCACTTCACTCTTTAGAGAAGACCTAGAAATCACTCTCTTTTATTTCTTTGAGGAGGCTTACGGCTAGGTTAATGGTGTTTAGGGGACGGCTCACTAATGGTGAAAGACTAGGGTTTTCTCTTTAATAAATTCACTTTAAAGAAAAGAGTTTTGCTAGGTTACAACGCTAAACATTCATAATGCCTTTAGGACTTGCTTAATTGTTCAATTTAAAATCAAAATCCTTCCAAGAAACTTATCTTAGCCGTGTACCATTTGGATAATTAAAAGATTAGTTATCCTTGTCTTAATTTAAGACATATCTTGTCTTAATTTACGACATACCTCCTATATTCTCTCTCTCTTTATTTTTTACATATTTTCATTTAAGACATCATATTTAATAAATAATCTTTATCTTAAATTCACGTAAGAAATATTATTTATCATCCATCTTGGGCCCAATTACCAAAATTGGCCCAAACGCCTAACCTAGTCTAGTGACCGGATTTTGACCTAAGGTGAAATACTGAAATTACCCTTTTAGGACTATTTAATAAAGCTAATGAGTTTAATAACTCATAAATCATAGGCGGTCTCTAGAAAGACACTATGATCATCCTAAATTAAATAGCTAACGAGCGGTGTCAACAACCCTACTACAGCTCAAATAAATCCCTTGACCTAGATATCTTCATTTAGCATAAGGCATGTCGCTAACACCCTTATTTAATGCTAAATCACTTTTCTTGATCTCTATGAAAAAATTAATATGTTCGAATAAATGACTTAATCATTTCATTTTGGTGCGGCCACACTCTTTCAAATCTTGTCTATCAAGCGACCAGTGATATCATCTCTCATTGAGAGGGTAAATCCCTTCACTTCACTCGTGCTCTCAATTATGATTCCTAGCATACCCAATCATACCCATACTTGTCAACCTTTTACGGCCATGTTAGGCGTATGTCAAAGTACACTAAACATCATAAGAAGAGACACAGCGATTTCCAGTCTAAGGATAACATTAGACATTGCGAATGGTGATCGCTCTCCAAGTATAATGCTTTACATTATACCTATGTACTTTGATAGATATCCCAAATATCTATGACCCGCAGAACATGATCATCTACAAAGTACATACTAGTCTTAATTTATTTCTATTCCCATAGAAACAAGCGACTAGAGATATTTAGAATGTTAAACTCATATCTTCCAGGTTCTACTATCAAGGTCCTCAACCTTGATACCTCAAGTGCTTAATTAACAATCTTGGAAATTTTATCAAACACATACCATAGGTCAATACATGATATGATAAAATAATGCCTCATAATTTTATTACTCAATAATAAAAGTTACAGACAATGGATTGGGCTAAGGCTTACACTAACAAAGACAATGGCCATTGCATACGAAAAGATTGACCCTTAAGGGCAATGGAAATGATGAAAAGACTATTTTGCATTCTCATTGAGCATAACATGCATGTGAAGAAAATGATGAAAATGAAATGTGATGCATTATGATCCATGCATGAATGATGAACTTGTCGTATGTTGAGCTGTGAGATATAAAATTATTATTTTTCCACGTGCAAAAGTATGCACTTGTATGAAATTACAAATGATAAAAACCATGAATGTATAAACGTTTAATAAGTGTTCGTTAATGATTGTTCATTGCTTATACTTCCTAGTGTTGATGTTCAAAACCTTGAAGAAAATATTGATGAAAAGCTTTATAAGCTAAAAAAAATTTCTAATACAGATGCTCATATATATATGTTTTCTAAATCTTACTTGGTTATCAGCAGGATGTGCGGAAAATGCATTAGTGAATTGTAAGTGTGGGTGAGTTAATATTTAGTCGGGCCATGTGAGCCTTGTGTGATTTGCTAGCAATATTGCGGTTATTTTTTTCAATTATGGATGTTTCCTCTATACAGATATTCGTTTCATTCTGACGAGCTTATGTTATACGAGGATATGGTTTTTAACCTATGGTCCAGTTAATGAATTATTGATGGAAACTGGGATGTGCAGTGAATGTTTACGAGTTTTTGTGTTTAGACATATAAAGGAAAGAGATTAGTAGTGTTAATTGTTGAAGAAATTGGGAGCCAATGTTAAGATAAAGATTAATGACTTAGTTGGAGACTATGATTATTAAGGTTTCTATCACCCGTCTTGACTTTTGAAGGTAATGCCAAGGTTGTAAATTGTATGAGAAAGGGATTCTTTGATTTCCTACGTATTTTTCTTGACCCAAAGGTAGGACATTAATTGCATTTCTCCTGAAAATTCTACATTCTTGCATTTCTTATCATGCGTACGCAAATCATTCTCTTTTTATTATTGAAATAATTTTCCATATAATCCTTTTTGCTAGGTTATTATTGAAATGAAATTTTTCTAGTTCCTTTTCGTTAATAATCCAAAAAATTTTGTATTGCTTCAATCTCACAAAACATATTTCGGTAAACCTTGTGTGGTTGAATTTGATGTAATGTAATGTATGATTTCATAAATTGTTTCAAATTGATATTTTTCAAAAAAAAAACGATTTCCAAGTATGGTTGTCATTTCATGGGGAAAAAGAAATAATTCTTTATGAAATGGTGGTTAAAGTTGGGGGTCACACATAATTTATTTCATATTCATATACTTGTTATGCAATCTTTTCATATTTCATGTACTTGTTTGTGTCTTCAGATTTTGCTTATTCTTTTTTAGCATATTATTATATGTCCATCAACATGTAAACTACTCATCGCATGTATATATCCATTTCTCATATCCTATCATTTATACACACTTTATAGTTAATAATTAACTATATTTAAAAGTGAGTTAGATTACTGACATGGATATCTGTTATATTTGGAGCTCCTCTAGACTCTAATCATGGTCCTATTGACTTGACTGACGTCCTGTATAACCATATACAAATTCACTATAAAACTTAGTATAAACAACATATTAATATGTATGCTCCTATTTCAATTCTATAAATTCTCTATTTTTGTCAATTATCAACAATGTCTAACTCTATGCTAAATTCACGATAAATTCTATAAAACATCGTAAATTATTACTGTATCCTCATGGATTTTGTATACCAACAATACCAATCAGTGCCCTAATATATCGTATGATTAATTATATCTTTCCCCACTCATTTACTAACCTAAATTCCTCACAATCTCTCTGTATCTCTTTGAAATCTCTCTGTATCTCTTTGAAATCTATCTGTATCTCTTTCTCGCTCACTCTCCTTCTCTGTTCTCTGCTTGTTTCTCTTCTTCATCTTCCCATTTTAATCTCTCAATTATACACTTCATGCCTCAATTCCCAAACCTTCCAAAATTGTGCCATATTTCTCTAACACGTGGTCACCAACAACTACACGTGATGGCTGTTACCATGCATTTATTAGTCTCAATGTGTAATAGACGACTCGTGGTCGTGGCTACCTTGCCTAGTCCACCCCGTGTAGTCTACCACCCTCTCTACTCCATATATTTCTGCAAAAATTCTCTTATATTTGTATACTTTATATGAACTATCCATAAATTCATAATTAACATGACATTTTCTTTAATTTATCTATTACGTTCTTAATTTTGTTAATCATTTTATTAATTATAGAGCTTTAAGATTGGAATGTTACAGTTTCACCAATCATGGAGCATTGATAACATAAATTATGAAGTGAAGAGATCGCCACTCCTAAAAGAGATCATATCACTGACCACTTGATATGTGAACTGAGTAGTGTTTGGTCAAACCAAGGTTTATTGATAGTTTAAATCTATATTCTATTGTATTTAAGCTTCACAAATAAGATCAAGAAAGTGGCAGTGATGAATAAGGATGACTTAACTCATGCCTTATACTGTTATGATATTAAAGTGCAAAGGATCGTATAAGGCTGCTAGGTAGAAAATTTAATAGGTGTTAAATTTCGTTTACTTGGGTTATTATTCAACCTATAAGAGGTAGAGAATATTCATTTAACTTTATAAGTTAAAACCAATGTCAAACAGACCTATTCTATCGCACACGGATTACATGATCAAAGGTTAGGGAATTTCTAAAAGGAATTTTTTTTTTGAAATCAAAATTATGGCATTCCTGAAAAAGAAACGTTTTTAGAAAATTCATGAGTATGTGTGGTATATTTGACTATCTAGAATGTAATCTATGATTTAGTTTGGTTTAATTGAAGTCATTAATTAATCAAAACACTTCTCAAGCGTTACCTGAAGTAATGATAAAACATTTTTCAATTATGAGGATCATTTGTAGGGCAAGTGTTTGTTTAACACTTATAACTTTCTCTCGCATTTGAGAATCTTTCTCAAAATTTGAGAATAGTCTATATTGTTTGAACCATTTGGTCCTTTTTAAGGACCTTTTGTAGTGTGAAGGAATTTGTGTTATTTAGTTGTGACATTTTAAACCTACAGAACTAAGATCAACTAATTTAGTTAAGCTTTTAAAATCCCATAGACCAAATTAATATCCCTTTTAACAGTTCACAATATTCATGGGCCAAGATCCACTTTTTGCAACAATACCTTAGTCAACCTGAGCTTGTACACCTATAGTTTAATCTACTTAAGTAGGAAAACCCCCAATCATACCTAGTACATGACTCTTGGATCAAATAGGATAACACGACCAAGTGTCAAGCACAAAAGCCCTTTTCATGTTGCCAAGGTTCGACCATACCTTTCCATGTTAAGTCCAACCCACACTTCACCAAGAAAGAAAGGCATACCTGGGACTCCTAGTTTATGTGATCAACGTTCAAGGTTCTTAATATGGTTCAAATCAGGAAGTTAAATTTATGACTTACTATTTCTAGGGATTCGTATTAATTACAGCTTTCATGGAAAATGCTTCCTCATTCATCCATACACAGAATATAAGTATCGAGCATAAAATTAAATGTGAAAATCATAGGCCTAAAAACCTACAACTAAGATCTAGCTTGATAGCCTAATCGACCTTCTTAGTCGTGGACTCCAACTGTAAATGGTTTTGGGCTCTCCACTCTAGTTTGGTGAGCTTTCAATTTCTTGGGCATGAAATCTTCATTCTAATACTATTCCAAATACTTAAAATAAAAATTAAAATAATCCTTACGAGGCACATAGACCCATTTAAAATTTACAAAACCAAGGCCTGTGAATGCACCATGCAAACTCATTCATCACATTCAACAAAAATATACAAAAATTTGTAACATTCATGGATAAAATAAAGTCTTTTTTTAATTGAATTGCCAATCACAATAACCAAACTTGTGTGGGTATGCTAAATAGGATTAAACCCCGTGATAGGCTTGGACCAAAGCCCAATAAGCTCATTAAAATGAACCATCTCCTAAAAACCCTAACATGTGCTAGTTGTTCTTATGCTTTTAAAGACTCTAGTGAACTTCCAATTTTGCCAATTTTAGCGATATGTCACAGAATAAATAAACATTAAAATTTCATAAAATACTTAACAACATGAATTAAACACATAAAACATGTGAAACATATAGAAGAACACGTAGATGCACTAAAAGAATTAACTGATAATCAACTTTGCACAAACACAACAAAATAATGCACATATTTGCATGATACCACATCACCATGCCTAAATGATTTTAGAATTTTAATCAAATAAAACACAACTTGATTAAATTAAAACATGTAACAATCCATTTTAGGGTTATCCATGCAATCGACTAGGATTTCAGGTCACAAAACAAATTCATTAACATTCTTGTTATGATCAAACCTAATTAACACTTTAAATTATAGCTTAACTCATCATTTAAACAACTCAATACAATTTCAATTGACCTTGTCTCGTGTTTACATCCAACCATGCAAGACTATCATATAAAAACTATCCTAAATCAATTATAAAAAATTATTTAACCACCAATTAACCAATAAAACTCGTTTACATGTTTAAACAACTAAGATTAGTTCATAACAAAGCATGTTAACATATAACTAGGTCATACATGATCATCTATAGGATCGACCACCTTATGGTTTTCAAACTAGCCACTAAATCATTATAAAAACCCTTAGCCAGTTTATAATAATGATTTAAAATTCTTTTAATCATCAAACAACCAAGACAAACCAAAATAGCCCATTTTCAGCACATTACTTTATGTCAGCCAATTTTTAGTCAATTTCCATAGTAAAAGCACACACAAGAATGCATGTACGCCGCTCTGATACCACTGTTAGGATTCTTATGACTCTTATTCATATTTTCAAAGTCAAAAACAATAAAATTTGTACAAGAACAATCATAGACATAATCAAAACATGCATATTTTTGATAAACTTAAATAGTTTAGGGAATTTACCTTGGATATTGATCGAAAAGTTCTTCAGAATGTGTATTAAAGAAACTAATGTATAGGAACCAACATATACAACCTTTAAATAATCGAAAATGTGTCATAAATGAGTTCCTTATACGCGACCTCCCTCTATGCTCACACACACTGCTGGTCCTTACAAGGCCACTCTTATCTTGATATTTGTAAAAATGGACGCAAAAGTTTCAATAAGAAAAATTGAACCAATTTATTACCTTCAAAAGTAATGGGTCAGGACCAAGAATGAAGAAAAATGATGACATTAGGTGTCCTTATATAGGCACACATATAAGACTCATAATGGGATAAAGAGAGATAGAAACCCTAATCCTAATCCAAATCTAATTACTAAATTTAAATTATCTATCCTTCTTTGATTTATATGCAAATTTTGAATCCTACTTCAAATTTTAATTCTAAATCAATTAGGATTAAGCTAAGTAAAGCATAAGTAGAATTAGGGTTAAAACTGTTGTTAAGAGTTATGTCTACTCTTTCTCTACTCTACCCCAAATGGACGTGTATTAGGAGCAGATTTCCTCGGATTTGAATTCAAAATCAAAATCCTTGAATCTCTTTAGGATATTAGTATCTCCTTTTGTAGGAATAAGATTAGCTCTAGAAGGGGGGGTTGAATAGAGCTAATAAGATTTGAGAGTTTTTACGGAAAATAAAAATACAACGACACAGGATATAGAGTGGTTCGGATCAAACACCTACTCCACTACCTAAGTTCCTCACTTGGGATTTTGGCCAACACTTTCTATTACCTCACACTTGACTTACGGTTCAAGATACCTTACAGTTTAACTTGATTTACGGCTCAAGTTCTACCTAACACTCAACTTCAGTTAGTGCTCAAGTTCCACCTTACAATTCAACTTGATTTACTGCTCAAGTTCTACCTTACACTCAACTTGATTTATGGCTCAAGTTCTCCCTAACACTTAACTTGATTTACGGCTCAAGTTCTACCTCACAACTCAAAGGGAAATACAACAGAAAACTTATAGGTTACACAAGTATATGAGCTTAGTTTCTGCAGAGAAGTGTTGTAGAAATATGGCTAAGTGTAGTTCAAAGTCTTTCTGTGACTTGATGTCTTAACATCTCTCTTCTTTTGGCAGGCTATTTATAGGCTTCACCAAAGATCATTTTCTATTTCTTAAATCAAAAGATGCTCGACCACATTAGGTGTCCCATTCATAAATTCCTGGAGCCTTTAATCTTCCAACCTGTATATAATGCTTCCAGAATATATGCAAACTGTTTCCACTAATGAATTCATGGAACCTTGCCAACCTTGACAATCTGGAACCTTTTCTTTATACACTCTGTATCTATTAAT
>CANYCX010658913.1:0-13103 GCA_948193385.1 Breynia disticha f. nivosa
CAAAATTGGCCCAAATGCCCAACCCGGTCCATTAACCAGAATTTGACCTAAGGTGAAAAACTGAAATTACCCTTTTAGGTTTTTCCCATCCGTGTGCGGTCCGTAGGACTATTTAATAAAGGTAATGAGTTTAATAACTCATAAACCATAGTCGGTCTCTAGTAAGACACTATGATCATCCTAAATTAAAAAGCTGACGAGCGGTGTCAACAGTCCTACAGCAACTCAAATAAATCCTTTGACCTAGATATCTTGATTTATCATAAGGCATGTCGCTAACACCTTTATTTAATGGTAAATCACTTTTCTTGATCTCTATGATGAAATTGATAAGTTCGAATAAATGACTTAATCATTTCATTCGGGTGCGGCCACACTCTTTCCAATCTTGTCTACCAAGCGGCCAGTGATATCATCTCTCACTGAGAGGGTCAATCCCTTCACTTCACTCCTGCTCTCAATCATGATTCGTAGCATACCCAATAATACCCATACTTGTGAACCTTTTACTGCCACGTTAGGCGTTTGTCAAAGTACACTAAAAATCACAACAAGAGACACAGTGATTTCCAGTCTAAGGATAACATTTGACATTGCAAATGATGATCGCTCTCCAAGTATAATGCTCTACATTATACATATGCACTTTGCTAGATATCCCGAATATCTATGACCCATAGAACATGATCATCTACAAATTACATACTACTCTTAATTCATTTCTATTCCCATAGAAAAGAGCGACTAGGGATATTTGGAATCAAGGTCCTCAACCTTGATACCTCAAGTGGTTAATCAACATTCTTGGATATTTTATCAAACAATATACCACAGGTCAATACATCATATGATAAAATAATGCCTCATAATTTTTTTACTCAATAATAAAAGTTACAAACAATGCATTGGGCTAGGGCTTACACTAACAGAAAGAGCGTGTTATCCTTGATTCATATATTATTCCCATAATAGTGATTGACTAGGGATATTTAGAATGAAATCTCTCGCTTTAAGGTGTTATAGGCATATGCCTTGTATATGCCAACATAAGCATGAAGATACTCAATCATTGAATTCTATTCTCGCTTTATGCACAGAAATAATAGCAAGATAAATTTAATTTTCTTAACTATAAATGTATTTAATAGACAATCTTTAGGATTAAGACTTACACCAACATAGCACACTGCATGGGCAGGCCAATGGGTTACAAAGACAACCACACAGTATATGTTGGTTACATTCAAACAACTTAAAAATAGATAGAAAACATAGAGCTAACAAATTTAATTATATGCAAACTTGATCCAAATATTAATTAACACATTACCTATGAATCTAATGCATTCCTAATCATTTTAACAAGTTTTTAGCATTTAAATTCAACCATAAACAACATCGATGTTGATTAACATGCCAAAACATGCATTCTAAACATATTAGTTTTCAATGATAATGAACATGCCAATTCTAATAGTTTGTAATGTTAATCTAATTAAAAAAACATGTTTCTCAATGAACATAACATTAAATTAATCAAACAACATCAAATATACAATCTTTATGTTAAAGCACGAATTTATCAACAATAAAAATTTCATCCTTTTAAGAAAAGAACCAGTTTTCCTTATGTATAATTGATTTTAAAGGCAATCAAAGTACTTAATCTTGTGTGATCAGGCTCCGATACCATTATTGGAAATCAAACATTCTTTTTTAATGTGTTCATAAGCTAAAAAATGGAATTTTAGACGAAACATTTAATCCAATTTTAACCAGGAACAACCATAGAGTGAATTATGCCTAGTTCAAAACTAAATTAAGAATACTTACCTTTGAAGTGTGCCTTAACCAACACTATAAATTCATCAATTAATCCATCTAAACAGTCATGTATGTAAAGCCCTTAAATTTTCTTAAATTTAGACAACTAAATATATAGGAAACATAATAAAAAAAGATCAAATGAGTTTCATCTATAAATAAAGAGAAGAATGAGTTGAGATTAGAACAAATGGCCTAGAAAATGGTTTGGCCAAACAATTTCCCAAACCATTTGGATCATAAGGAAAGCTATATTAGGCAGAATGACTAAATAGTTAGGGAACAAATTGGCCAAATAGTTTCCCAAACCATTTTCATCAAGGAGAGGCATTAATAGAGGGCAGAATATACTTTAAAACATACTCAAAACCCTAAAAATTTCCCACACTTTGAAAGAGAACCCTCCCGCTCTAGAAAACACCCTAAGAACACCATTCCATGATTCCACATTCCACCCTTTTTTTCCACAAGATTTGAAGGACCCACTGGGAGAGGAAACCCTACCCTAAAGGTAAGGAGGTAAATATTAAAAACCTTACATGAGATGTTGAAAAATTTTGGTTAAAGAGTAATAAGAAAGGAATTGGAAATGAGAATTTGTGTGGCTAGGGGGTGAGTGAATAATTAGGGTTAGGAATAGGAAATGCTAGAGTGGGATAGGGGGCAGAGAGAGAGGAAGAGATAAGGGAAGGAACGTAGGAAATGAAAATGTGTAATAAAATAAAGGCATAAACCTTAGGGGCTATTAAAAAGAAGAGTGTATTATATGACTTGTATATTTAATTGTGTGTATATGTTGTGATTTTAGAAGGCAAAGTAGACGCCGCATTGGAGCAGGCGTTGGAGCAGCAATCCTAGCTCAAGGTGTAATGCCCCTAAAAAATAGTGACAATTAGGAGAAAATATAATTAAATTAGAATGAATGGCATCGAGTCAAAATAAGAGGAAATGAAGTAGTAATAAGCCAGGACGAGTTAGTCCTGGGCTCAGCACGGGCCGTGGAAAAACCACTAGAATTAAACCATGTAGCACGACATTGAGCACGAGACATGGCTACTACATGCGTGAAAATGCAGCATACGGTGATCGACATGGTCGTGTCAAGGGACGTGATGTGAAGAACAGCTTAAAGGGGTGAAAATAAACATAAAGACTCATTTTAGTCTCAAGAGCTTCCATACAACCCAATAACTAACCCCAAACCCTAAAACACCTACCTTTGTGATTTTTAGTGGGAAAACAATAAATTTCAATGGATTAAAAGCAAATGATATAAGGTAAAACTCTAACCATTTGTGGTATGTTAAAATCTGAGTTTTAGGTTTTTTGGATCTGACGAGTTAAGGTAGAAATTGCAATAAAATTGTGGTTATTGTCTAAAAAGGGTATGAAATAAATTGAGGGAAGTTGTGTGTGTGAAATGATAGATAAATGAGGTGAAAATTGTGAGTTTGAAAGGAAATGAGATGGAAGAATGAGAAAGAGGAGGATTTACGTTGGTTTTTGTTGAGAGTTGGGAAAATTTGGGGAGAATTTAAGGGTTTTAGTTATTTTGAGGTAATTAATTAGTAGGTACAGTTAGAAATTTACTTAATGGAATTGTAATGAATATAGTGTAGGAGACAAAAATTGGAATCAAGGTTGAGTATCGAGTACATGACTTCTTAGATTTCAGGTAAGTGCACTGAACCACACTTACCTTGGTGTATCTTGTATTTGAATGGTAAAATATTCGATTAAATTTGTAGTTAGTGTGCTTTATGAACATACATTTGAAAAGTAATGGTTGTGTTTGGTGTATTAGAAATGATTTGTATGATTTTGTGTTTATGTGTGGGATTTATACCGGATGAATTGTGTAATGTTAGTATTTAGTGGATTGAATGGCGTAACATGGGATTATGTTTGGAATCATATGGATAAAATGTTAAATTATAATGGATATTGTATAGGAATTGTGATTGGTGTGATTTGAGTATGATGGAGGAATGTGTAATGTGTGAGTATTGAGAATGCATTATGGTATATGATAGGTGAGAATTGTGTTGAATGGGCACTCAACTAGAAAAATATATGGCTATCATGTCGAGATTGACAAATGAATTGTGGTTGATGATGGGATATGTGCAAATGAGATTTCATATTGTTATGCACATTCATTTCATTACATTTCATATTGCACGAGCATTTGTGTGCATGGCCATAAGAAAGAAATGGGGTCATTGGCCAAGAAAATAGGAGCGAAAGCTCATGACCGTAATAAAAGTAAGAGCAAGATCTTATGGTCGTATGAAAATGAGAGCAAAAGCTCATGGTCATATGGAAATTAAGAGCGAGAGCTCGTGGTCATATAAAAATGAGGGCGAGAGCTCCCAGTCATAAATGAAAAAGGTTAGCCCCGGGGGTGCATTTTTGTGTGCGTTGGATTAGCATACATAAGACATCACATAGCATTTGAGAATGTTGCGATCATGATTATGAATGTTGCTCCCTTATTGTGAACTATTATAATGAGAATTGATGTTGACCAATGTGAATGCCTTGGATTGTTGAATGGTTTTGCATATCAGACGTCTGATATGCATGAAAAAATTTTGTAAGTGCCTTAGGTGTGAAGTTAAATGGTATGTTAGTGCTCCAGAGAGTCAGCATGGCACTGTGCTGATTGGAACGACGTCATGCAAAGGAATTGGAAGTTCCAAATATCCCACACGGTCATCGTACTACTGAGCACAGTACTATACCAAGCAATTATATGTTCCAGAACACTAGCACGACATGTACTGATTCACACGGGCTGATGCTAGTGTACTATATTCTTCCGTGATGCAACAAGGTGGTTGTGATTGACCAATACACCCCGTGTTACCTAGGAATTTTACAAACAGTAAGAATAAGAATTGAACTAATTCAAACGAAAGGTAAATTCTATCCATAACACACTTAAGCTTCTGAAAAGAATGAATACTTACACACTACATAACTAGGTAAGTGTATTGTAGGTGTACTTACTGAGTTTTATGCTCATATCAGTTGATTTAATTGTGATAAATGCAGAGCGTTAGTAGGTACTTTTGATAGTGGAATCTCGATAAACCTAGGAGTGTAATATTTACGAGTAGGTCAAAGGCTCTTGAATATTTTGTACTCAATTTGTAAATTTATGCATGTTTCTATATAGCTTACATATCATATTTTGTAAACTCGTTCCCATAATTCTTTGCATTAATTGTTTTATTTGAAAAGAGGGATTCATTAAGTGTTGAATGCATATGCGTTTAAAGGTTTTTATATTTTTCCTTTGTGCAAGAGTTATTTGCTTTCCTAAAATGAAAAACATACATGCTTTCTCTTTTATATATTTATTAAAAATTAGAAGAAGTTTTTGGAGTTCCACATTTAGTGGTATCAGAGCATAGATTAGATTCCATATGGACTATGCACAAAACCATTTTCATGCATCATATTGTACAAATTAAAAGATGTTTAAATGTTGATTTACTTTGGACAGAGTCGATTGACAAAGTCCGCATGAGTCTACCGAGTCCCAAGAATGATTGCTAGGGCTGGGACAGTCCAACGCAGGAGCGACATCCAGCAAATGATGTTTTACTGTCAGTTGACCACGCCCATGCCAACTTCTATGAAATGTTGAAACGGATGATGTAAGGGCGAGGGGGTCAACCGAGGATGAATATTGACTAGAATTTCAAAGAGGTATGAGCAAAGAGCTAAGTCCTTTAATGGTATCACTGACCCAGAAGAGGTAAAGGATTGGCTCCAATACACAGAGAAGATACTCAACCGTATGAGATGCACACCAGAATAAAAGTTGAGGTACACTACCTCGATATTAGAGACGAACGCATGGAATTGGTAGGAAGCAGTTCTTGAGAGTTAGAATGAACCACTTATCCTCATGTGGGTAGATTTCCCAAAGGATTTCACTAACAAGTACGCTCCTCTTTAAATTGTAGTACGAAGAAGATTGAGTTCTAGCCCAGAGGAGGTACAATTCACAAGGCTATCTCGCTATGCACCAGAGGAGGTAGCCACCAACAAATAAAAGAGGGACTAGTTTGAGCAGGGGTTCAGATTCAACACCTACACCAGGATGATGATGAAGGCGCCTACTTACCAGGCCTTATTGGAGACCACTATCAGGACGGAGGAACTACTCGCCGAGGAGGGGCAAAGAGAGAGTAAGAAGCAGAATGTTTCCAGTGGGTCTAGCAATATCAGAGGATTCAGTGGGACAGATTTATAGCCCTCTAGAGGCATCGATAGAGGCTGTCAATACGCAAAGAGGGGATTCAAGAGTGGGAAGAGTCATCCTACTAGACCTCTTACCACTGGATACTGAGGAATTTGAGCTTATACGGGTGAGGATACTCGCTCCGTATGTCACAACTACAATTGGCCCAACCACTACACCTAGTCCTATTACGAGAAGGATGAGACTAAAAGAGGGGATCTCTGAGTAGAGTAACGTTAGAGATAATATATATGTCTATACTATGACACAGGATGAGTCAATAGCCAACCTCAATGTTATCTTTGGTACGATCATTGTACACTCTATTACTGCATTGGTTTTAATTAAGTCAGAGTCTACATGTTCCTTTATTAGTGAAGCTTTAGTTAGAGGATCGGGGAAGAGTAGAACCTTTAGGTTACGTACTAGTAGTTTTTATGTCTGTAGGAGGAACTGTTATGGTGAGGCAGGTTGTTAGAGCTTACGAGCTGAAACATTGGGCAGTTGAAGTGTGTAGAAGATTTGATACTATTATGGATGAGCGAGTTTGGAATTATTCTAGGCATGGAGTGGTTGTTAAAACACAAAGCAGTGGTGGATTGCTATATAGAGGAAGTAGCAGTCGAAGTAAAAGGGGAGAAAAGAATTCTACTAGTGGGTTAGCAGAAGGTCATACCTTCATGCTTAGTCTCCATAGTAATGGAACCCCAACTAATGAGGGAGAAATGTGAAGCATACTAGCGTGTGTGACAAAGTTGAGTAAAGCGAGGGTGGAGATTAAAGATGTTGAGGTAGTGCGCGAGTTTTGAGAAGTGTTTTTAGATGAGCTAATAGGATTACCACTACAAGAGAGGTATACTTTGTGATTGAGACAGTAATTTGAGTGGCACTTGTGTCATAGGCACCATATAGGATGCCATAAATAGAGTTGTAAGAGTTAAAGTGGCAGTTAGAGGAGCTCTTAAAGAAGGGATTCATCTGACCGAGTGTGTCATCGTGGGGCACACCATTGCTATTTATGAAGAAAAAGGATGGAAGCTTATGGTTATGTATCAACTATCGACATTTGAACAAGTTGAGGTGAAGAAAAAGTATCCCTTACCCATAATTGACGATTTGATTGATCAATTGAGGGGAGCAACAGTCCTTTCCAAGATATATTTATGCTCAGGATATGGGCAATGGAGAGTGGAGGAGATTTATATTCCCAAGAAGGCGTTTAGGGCCTGATATGGACACTTTGAGTTCACAATGATGCCATTCAGGTTGACTAGCGCACTAGCAGCCCTTATGGCCTTAATGAACAAGATGTTTTAGCCGTACTTGGAATGATTTATGGTGTTATTCATTGACGACGTGCTAATGTACTTGAGGGACCGTAAGGAATACGAGGAACAACTTAATGAGGTATAACAATTATTGAAGAAGCAGATTTTGTAGCTCAATGTCTGAGGTTTATACCAGATTTTTTTAGGCTTGCACGGGTTATTAAAGAAGAATGTGCCATTTATATGAAGTGGGCGATGCCAAGAGAGTTTCTAAAGGCTAAAGAAGAAATTAGTGGAGGCTCTCGTGTTATTGTTACCATCAGAGGGCGAAGCTTTTGTGGTATATATAGATACATTGAAGATAGGGTTAGGAGGAGTACTACCTTAGAGCAGTTGCGACCATATGAGGTCAATTACCCACTAATGATTTATAATTAGCAGTTATTATCCATACATTGAAAGTGGGTGAATATGAAGAAGGAGATTGCAAATTTTGTAGCTCAATGTCTTCCTTGTCAGCAAATAAAGGCACAACATCAAGCTCTTATAGGGAAATTGAGACCCTTAGAGATTCTCGAGTGGAAATAGAAGAAGATTATGAAGGAAATTATTATGGTCTTACCAAGGACATTTTAGAACCACGACTCAGTATGGGTGATAGTGGATAGGTTGACCAAGTCTGTTCACATCTTGCCAGTTTGACAGGATGACACATTAGATAAGCTCGCAAGTCTATATGTAGCTAAAATAGTGAGGCTCAACGGGATTCCATGTCAACTATTTCAAATCGAGACCCACGTTTCACCTTACAGTTTTGGAGTAGTTTTTAGAATTTCATGGGCAAGAAGGCATGTGTTCTAAAGTTTGAAGGTAACTAGGATGGTCACTTACCGTTGATAGAATTTGCCTACAACAATAGTTTCCACTATAGGATAGGAATGTCAATAAGGAGGCTTTATACGGGAGACGGTGTTGAAGCCTGATTTACTGGGATGTTTAAGGGTTGCGACATATAAAGGGACCCGAGATAGTACAATAGACCTTAAAGAAGGTGAATGCGGTTAAAATATGCATGCAGGCCGCACAAGATCGGCAGAAGAGTTATTTCGACCGACATCATCGAGAGGTGGTATACAAGGTGGGAGATTAGGCTTTTCTCTGAGTGTCATCATGGTGACGAGTGATTTGGTTTGGGTAGAAAGGGAAATTGAGTCCTCCATATGTGGGACCACACAAGATTATGGAGTGAGAGGTACCACTTACTTACCGATTATAGTTACTGAATAAATTGTCCTGACTCCACAATGTATTACATGTGTCCTTGTTGCAAAGGTATTTGTCCGGCCTAAGTCACGTGATCTGATGAACTGAGGTGGAAATTTCTGAGGATCTCACTTATGAGGAGCCGGTTCAAATACTGGATCGACAAGTACAATGGTTGTAGAATCAAGAGATCCCGATGGTGAAAGTGAAATGGAGTTTCCATTTACTTAAGGAGGCCACGTGGGAAGTTAAGAGCAATATTACCAGCAACTCTTTTTGGAAGCGTAAAGAGCAATCGAGGTATGTAACCCCTTATCGAGGCTATTCCATATGACAAGTTTGTCAACCATTAGACTTGTATAATTTCAGGGACAAAATTTCCTTAACAAGGGGAGAGTTGTAACACCCTAGAAAAATATTGACAATTAGAAGAATATAATTAAAAATAGAATGAATGGCATCGAGTAGAAATGAGAGGAAATGAAATAGTAATAGGCCAGCACAAGGTGGACACAGACTCAGCACAGGTTGAGCACGGGCTCAGCACAGGCCATACCAAAACCACTAGAATTAAACCTTATAGTATGATGCTAAGCACAAGATGTTACTGCGGTATGCATGAAACACGGTACACAGTTCTCAACACAGTTGTATCGAGGGGCGTTGGCCCAAAAAATAAAGCAAAAGCTCATGGTAATTATACAAGTAGGAGCGAGAGCTCATGGTCGTATGAAAAAGAGAGAAAAAGCTCATAACCGTATTGAAATTAAGAGCGACAGCTCATAGTCGTTTAAAAATAAGGGTGAGAGCTCTAAGTTTTTAAAAGAAAAAGGATTGGCCCCAGGGTTTGCACTTTTGTTTGTGTTGCATTAACTCTCATAATACATCACGTTGCATTTGAAAATGTTGTAATCATGATTATAAATGTTGCTTTCTTATTGTGAACCATTAGAGTGACAATTGATTTTGATCAATGTCAATGCCTTGAATTGTTGAATGGTTTTGTGTATTGGATGACTGATTATGGATGAAAATGTTTTGTAAGTTGACCGGGTTCTAGCAAGCGCACTAGATCGGTGTAGTTTTACCACAGAAGTATACCCTCCGAGATCGAATCTCACAGGGAACAGTGTATTTCAATTGATTTGGTGCTAATAAATAAATGCAAAAACATAACAAACATGAATAGTTGTGGAGTTTTAGACAATTAAGATAATACGCAAATGAAATTAAAAATTTAAAACAATAGATAAAGATGTCGGATTTTCCTAGACTTCAGTAGACTTATACTTGATTTCTGAATTTGGTTGAGGTTATTGTTGGTGTTCTCGCACTATCCTTAATTAAGAGTCCCTTTCGAAATGCTCAAAATCGTATCCTTAATTCAATTAATGTTCTACTTACGTGATACATTAAATTAATTAAGGTCGTTAAGCCTGCAAGCATATCATTGAACACATTAACACCCAAATGGTATATTTCTATTCAGTTGAACATTAACACTATTTGATTAGCCCCCTATGCCTCGGCTTTCGCAATTCCAGTTTAGGTTCTTTACAACATATAACTAACAAGCAAATGCAATTAAGTATAGATCGCTCTAAACCTCGGCTTTTGCAATTTCGGTTTAAAGTTTACTAACAACAACCTATCACAATTGCCTCCTCAATCATCTTTTCATTTAAGTAGAATCAAATAGACATCAATCAATCACCATGAATTCAATTAAGCATAAACCTCAACATTCATACAAGAAACCAAACATAGAAATCTACTTACATCATCAGAAAATCCAACTGAATGTTTAGCCTAGCATGGCTAGATCTAAGCTCAAAACAAAAGAGATAAAGATAGCCATAACCTCTAAGAAGAAGAAGCAAAAACCTCTAAACCTCGAAACTGTCTGAAACTCCCGCCCGAACCTCTAAAACCTCGAGTATCAGATCCCTGACCTTTAGTCTCTGATTTCGGTCATTTCCCAGTCGAACTAGACCCTGAAATCTTCTGTCTCTTTCTTCCTTTCTGTTTTCTTTCTTGTCACCCTCTGCCTCTAGCTCCTCAGCTCTGATGGCTACCTCAATAAGTATCTCGTAGGTTGGGGTTTTTATTGCCATTTTATTACGTATAGCATATCTCAGACCTCTTTCAAACCTATCTCTCTTTTTCTGATCAGTATCTACAGCCTCTGGACAATATCGGGATAGTTTGGTAAACTCAGTCTCGTACTCAACAATAATCCTATCTCGCTATTTCAGTTCTAAGAACTCAATCTTTTTCTTTGTTTGGTATAGAGGAGGGGTATATTTCTCAGCAAATTTCTGTAAAAAGTTCTCCCAAGTCAGTGTTAGAGGATCATTCTGGCTGTTTGGGACTGACTCCCACCAGTTCCAGGTAGATTTCTATAAAAGAGAGGTAGTATATCTAAGTTTATGCTCCAGGTTACACCTTATACGTGTAAGAATACGCTCTGTCTGTCTCAACGAGTCGTCTGCCTCTGAAGGGTCAGTAGTGCTCTAGAATACTTTCGCTCCTTGCTTCTTAACCTTAGCAAAATTTTTATCGATGTTAAGATTCTGACTACCAGAAGCTCTACCCTGGTCTCGCATCATTTTCTGCATCATCTCAGAATGGAGCATATGCAGGATCGTAAGGAGGTATAGGCATATTAGGTTGTGCTGGTTGTGCCTCAGCAGCAGGCTACTCAGGAGGTAATGGGGTTGATCCCTGTCCCTCAACTGATCTGGACTTAGAAGTGTGATCATGCGATGCGTTGTCAATTGGCTCCATCTATTTTCAAAAATTCAACTTCAAATTCGTTTAGCTTCGAAAACATGGCAAACAAATCACTTTTTGGCACAGTCCGCAGAGAATTTACTCCCCGCTCTGATACCACTAAATGTGATACTCAAATTTTAAATCCCTTTTTCTTTTAAATTAATAATCTTTATAAATTAATCATAAATTAGAGTTGATTCGGAAATAAAATCAGAGGAGAGAGAAAACGAAAGCAAGTTTCATATCACACTGAGGCCCAACACAGTCGAAACATAAAATATTTTACAGCGGAAGTAAATATAAGTTTGAAAAAAAAAATCCAAACTCAAATATTACATATTTAAAATATGTACAAATTTCCAAAACTTGAAGCACGCAAAACAGTATAATGGAGTCAACCTCTGACAACAGCTGGCTCTTTAGACGATCACTGTATGTGACGCCAATTTTCGAAAAGTTCATTTTGGAAATAAGACGGAAAACGCCCTATACTCTTTTTTCTTTAAAAAGCCTTCAATCAAACAAGTTGTGTAAGAGAGAGAAAATAGGAGAATGTTTTCCAATACGTTAAATACAAGCAACTGTCTATCAGAGTTTTAAAATGCGGAAAACATGGAAATCATTTAATATGACAACTTATAAATTTCATCTATACTAATGTATGTATAGATACAAAACATGCACAAGCATTTACGATATTTAAACCACTGGAAGCTCGACCTTCAGTATCGTACCACTAGCCTCGCCGGTCACGTCGTCCCGTCTCTGGTACCTGTTAATCTGCACATAATCCAGCAATGACAGGTGAGTATATTTTATATACTCAGTAAGGCATCCCTTAGCGTCTCTACATGCCGGGGTGCACGGGAGACATCGGCCATCCAGGCCTTATTCCCCCTCAAACAATAATGGCGCCCTAAAGCCATCCACCAAAATCATATATAACAATCACACAAGTGTTACCGATCTCCATTTAAATGTTTTCATTCATCAAGAAACCATTATGCAACATGCAGATTTTTGGCTTTGCTGTGAATAGTAACGTTCATTACCCATGGCTAATGAACATTACCCATGTGCAGCCTGCACACTTAGTCGTTTTCGACTCCTTTCGATTCTCGATAAGCGCACCTTCCTATATACATGTTCTCCAACCCGATTAACCATCTTTTCAACTAAATTAACATCCATTGACATCAATTTTAGCATCATTCACATTAGTCACATAATTAAACTCATTATTATAAAATGTTCTTAAATATTAACATCTTTTCTCAATTTAGACGAATTTCTGGGGCGTTACAACTCTCCCCCACTTAAGAAATTTTGTGCCCGAAATTAGAAGCAAGTTATGTTTCCAAACCAACGTAACTCACTTAACTCCACATGTTACAACTCGAGCTCGTACGCTCTGCACCCTCTCTAAGAGTCGCGTACTTAAACATCTACTACGTTTTCTTATTTCTCAAATCATTCCCATACAAGATGAAAGTCAAAGATTCATTCCAATCTCTCTTAACTTATTCACTCGTCTTCGTACGAATGTTATCATTCACCTCGAATCCTTTACAATTTCAATTATAGAATTACAACCAATCGATCTACCAAGGCAGTATCGATATCTCACATCACTTCTATATAAACAATAATCATGGTATACTCAATCCCTCTAAAGCTTGTTTAACTCAATTTCGTCAGATATACACTTTACATGTTTA